>SJYG01001067.1:255473-269396 GCA_006410535.1 Litocranius walleri | reverse complement strand
TAGCCAGGACATGGAAGCAACCTAGATGTCCATCAACAGATGAATGGATAAGAAAGCTGTGGTACATATACACAATGGAGTACTACTCAGCCCTTAAAAAGAATAAATTTGACTCAGTTCTAATGAGATGGATGAAATTGGAACCGATTATACAGAGTGAAGTAAGCCAGAAAGAAAAACACCAATACAGTATACTGACACATATATATGGAATTTAGAAGATAGTAATGATGACCCTATATGTGAGACAACAAAAGAGACACAGAGGTATAGAACAGACTTTTGGACTCAGGGGGAGAGGGAAAGGGTGGGATGGTGTGGGAGAATGGCATTGAAACGTATACTATCTTGTAAGAAACGAAGCGCCAGTCTATGTTCAATGCAGGATGCAGGATGCATGGGGCTGGTGCACAGGATGATTCAGGTAGATGGTGTGGGGTGGGAGGTGGGAGGGGGCTTCGGCATTGGGAGATTGTGTTCACCTGTGGCTAATACACGTCAATGTATGGCAAAACAAATGCAGTATTGTAATAAAATAAATAAATAAATAAAAATAAAAGAAAAGAAAAGAAAATACATTAATGTTTAAACTCAATTTTCCTAGTAAATATATGATAAATGATCTTTTAATTAGTGATTTATTTTTTCCTTTTCATTTTTATTGAAATATAATTGGTATACATTGTTATGTTTGTTTCAGGGGTACAAGGAACACTGCCTTTTCACTCTTTGTCCTTGAGAGCTGTACCCATAGCCAGCCTGAATCCTTTGCTCTAAATCCATGTTTGCATTTTGCCAGATGCTTCCAGATCATTGGCATGTTTTGCAGCAGCTGTGTGTGACCTCTGTGGAACAGACAGATACTCTTGTTATGCAGCCTTGTTGAGAATGTAATCTTTGTCTTCCCCTGATGGCATATGTTTGGCAGGGGGCTTTCTCTTCTAGTTGTCCATGAATTTTGGGCAGTCTCCTGATCTAAACATGACATAATTTCAAAAACCACAGCCTTGAGGCCCGATACTTGTTTCCTGAGGAATTAAATCCTAGAAAATCCAGAGATTCTAAATGCAGTATATCCTATTGATTTTGTTTTTTAAAAGCAAAAATCTTTACAGTTAACTTTGGGTTATTGACTGCCATTGAGTTCTGAGAGTAAAATCTCTTCAGAAACGATGCAGTATTTATGGATGCTTCAATATATCTATTGATTCTAATTCTTAGTACATACTCTTCATATGGCCCAGTGAGAAGTGGTGGACAGAGGTTGGGTGGATGGAAGAGAAGTTGAGGTAGAATGCTTTTTTTTTCTTTTTACAGTGAATCAAATATTTAACATAAAGTCAGAAATGTGCCTATAAAAATGTCCTTGTGTAATTTTTTTTCAGAGAATGGTTCAGTTTTCTGTATTTCATATTCAAGAAACAGAAATAATCTTAAATAGTAAGACAAAAGCAAACCTTGGAAATAAGTCCTATTAGAAGTTTAGTCCAAGAAAATATATTAAAAAGGACAAAAAAATCCATATCCCTTTTTAATTAAACAACTAATCCAATTAGAATGAGGGGGGAAATCAGGCAAAGTAGAAAGAATTAGAGGTTTAAATTTATACTTTTCAAGATTGGATTTCAGGCAGGCTTCATAGTTGGAGTGATGTTTACTTAGTGTCCTGGTTGACAGGTTGTAAACCTCTGTATGGAAAACGATCCAGCACCCAGCAGAGGACAGAGCATCCTCAGAGGTGTGCACTGTGGTACCTTAGTAAAAATGAACTAGATTGACTGTCTGTTCCCATCATTTTCTAGAGGTCTTTACTGTTTTAGGAAACATTTAATCATTAGTTTCTTCAAATAAGTTTAATAGGATTACTGATGTTCTCCGCAGTACAGTTCAGTTGCTCAGTTGTGTCCAACTCTTTGCGACCCCATGAATCGCAGCACGCCAGGCCTCCCTGGTCATCACCAACTCCCGGAGTTCACTCAGACTCATGTCCATCGAGTCAGTGATGTCATCCAGCCATCTAATCCTCTGTCGTCCCCTTCTCCTCCTGCCCCCAATCCTTCCCAGCATCAGAGTCTTTCCAGTGAGTCAACTCTTCGCATGAGGTGGCCACAGTACTGGAGTTTCAGCTTTAGCATCATTCCTTCCAAAGAACACCCAGGGCTGATCTCCTTTAGAATGGACTGGTTGGATCTCCTTGCAGTCCAAGGGACTCTCAAGAGTCTTCTCCAACACCACACTTCAAAAGCATCAATTCTTCAGTGCTCAGCTTTCTTCACAGTCTAACTCTCACATCCAAACATGACCACTGGAAAAACTATAGCCTTGACTGGTCCCATCACTTAATGGCAAATTGATGGGGAAAAAATGAAAACTGTGATAGATATTCTCTGTTGGGCTCCAAAATCACTATGGACAATGATTGTAGCCACAGAATTAAAAGATGCTTGCTCCTTGGAAGAAAATCTGTGACAAACCTAGACAGCATATTAAAAAGCATAGACACCACTTTGCCAACAAAGGTCCCTCTAGTCAAAGCAATGTTTTTCCCAGTAGCCATGTATGGATGTGAGAGATGGACCATAAAGAAAACTGAGTGCTAAAGAACTGAAGCTTTTGAATTGTGGTGCTAGAGAAGACTCTTGAAAATCCCTTGAAATTCAAGGAGATCAAACCAGTCAATCATAAAGGAAGTCAACCCTGAATATTCATTGGAAGGACTGATGCTGAAGTTGAAGTGCCAATACTTTTACCCCTTGACGTGAAGAGCCAACCCTTTGGAAAAGACCCTGATGGTAGGAAAAACTGAGGGCAAGAGAAGAAGAGGGTGACATAGGATGAGATGGTTGGATGGTATCACTGACTCAATGGACATGAGTTTAAGCAAACTCAGGATGATAGTGAAGGGAGCCTGGCACACTGCAGTCCATGGGTTGCAGAGAGGTGGGGATGGTTTAGCAACTGAACAACAGCCATATAGTCACCCCTGGATATCTGCAGGGAGGAGGACACAAGGGAGGATAGATACAAAAAAGGTGCTGAAGTCCCTTAAATAAAATGACACAGTTCTTGCATAGAACACCCCACCCTACCCTCTTGTATACTTTTAATCACCTCAGTTACTTATAATGCCTAATATGCTGGAAATGCTGTTTAAATGATTGCTGGAGTGCAGTCATTTGGGAACTTTATGGAATTTTTTTCCCCAAATATTTTGTATCGGCATTTGGTTGAATCCATGAATTTGGAGCCCAGGATGCAGAGGGCTGACCACATCATGAATCATACTGATCACCAGGGCCACAGAGATACACAGGACGTGGCCCTTCTCTTACAGAAGGTGTAAACATGTCTGCACATCACCAGTAAGACATGATGGTATCTGTGGCACAATACAGACCAAATATAAGGTTTTGTGTTGTTCTAGAGAGAGACTGGTTATTGAAGGGGTTGAGGTGGGCAAGGCAGGCTTTGCAGCAGATGCTGTATCTTTACTTGTCAGTATTCTTCTGTTGCATCATATTCCAAAAGCAAAATTTATCAAACCCTCAGAATATTGACCAATCTGTCATCAAATCTTCTTTCCCTACTAAAAGAAGTTTTCTTGGAGGAACTAGTCTTTGCTAATTAATCCCAGCAACAGAAATACCTGCCTTTCAGAATAATCAGTGAGTTCAAAATAGAACCATCGCTTCACTTAAAAGTTGATCAGGTTCTGTCATGTACAGCAGTTTTTGGCTGGGCTGCTTTTCTGTATAAACAACAAATAATCTTGAAGGGATTTTACCTTCTGAGGACTAGACTCAAACCCAGCATAGGGTGACCTACTCAAAATTTTTCATGCACTTAGAAAATGAAGTATTTAGGCTGGTTTGAAACATCTTTGTGAATGATAGAGACATTAAAATAAAAAATAACAATCATCCAGATTCTCCATAAAGCATAAGTTTGTGTTTTGGTCAACCTATAAAATTTTCTACCTTATGTTAAAATGTAGAAAATCCTTTCCCATAAAGAAACAAATTTAGAATTACAAATTTTTAACTTGAGATTTTCAAGGGTGAAAGAAGACACTTGGGAAGATAAAGCCTGGAGCTATTTTTGTATCAAAAAGAAAATTCAGGAGAATCAAAAGCTTTTATTTTTGTTCCATGACTTAATAATTCAACTGTGCTTTTCTTTCTCCCAAAGCAGATAGGCATAGACAATGATTGCAATAGGTAAATAGGTACTTTTTCTTTTAAAAATCTTATAACAGCTTTAAGATCAAATTCCTTCCAGATTTAATTTGATTAACTTCTGAATAAGAAATACCATTTTTAAGTAAAAGTATTGCATTCCAGAGAGTATTATAGTTTATTTGGCATGTGGGGTCTGAGTTTCCTGAGCAGGAATTGAACTTGTGCCCCACTACAGTGGAAGCTCAGAATCCTAGCCACTGGACTGCCAGAAGAGTCCCTCCAGAGGGTATTATTAATAGCTAGAAAACAAGAAAGGGAGATCATATTGATTTAAACCATGCTGGAATAAATATTTTGCACATCACCAATAGCCAATAATGATTTTCCTGATAGCTCAGTTGGTAAAGAATCTGCTTACAATGCAGGAGACCCTGGTTCAATTCCTGGGTCAGGAAGATCCCCTGGAGAAGGGATAGGCTACCCACTCCAGTTTTCTTGGGCTTCCCTCATGGCTCAGCTAATAAAGAATCTGCCTGCAATGTGGGAGACCTGGGTTCAATCCCTGGGTTGGGAAGATCCCCTGGAGAAGGGAAAGGCTACCCACTCCAGTATTCTGGCCTGGAGAATTCCACGGGCTGTATTGTAGAGAGACTGGTTATTGAAGGGGTTGAGGTGGGCAAGGCAGGCTTTGCAGCAGATGCTGTATCTTTACTTGTCAGTATTCTTCTGTTGCATCATATTCCAAAAGCAAAATTTATCAAACCCTCAGAATATTGACCAATCTGTCATCAAATCTTCTTTCCCTACTAAAAGAAGTTTTCTTGGAGGAACTAGTCTTTGCTAATTAATCCCAGCAACAGAAATACCTGCCTTTCAGAATAATCAGTGAGTTCAAAATAGAACCATCGCTTCACTTAAAAGTTGATCAGGTTCTGTCATGTACAGCAGTTTTTGGCTGGGCTGCTTTTCTGTATAAACAACAAATAATCTTGAAGGGATTTTACCTTCTGAGGACTAGACTCAAACCCAGCATAGGGTGACCTACTCAAAATTTTTCATGCACTTAGAAAATGAAGTATTTAGGCTGGTTTGAAACATCTTTGTGAATGATAGAGACATTAAAATAAAAAATAACAATCATCCAGATTCTCCATAAAGCATAAGTTTGTGTTTTGGTCAACCTATAAAATTTTCTACCTTATGTTAAAATGTAGAAAATCCTTTCCCATAAAGAAACAAATTTAGAATTACAAATTTTTAACTTGAGATTTTCAAGGGTGAAAGAAGACACTTGGGAAGATAAAGCCTGGAGCTATTTTTGTATCAAAAAGAAAATTCAGGAGAATCAAAAGCTTTTATTTTTGTTCCATGACTTAATAATTCAACTGTGCTTTTCTTTCTCCCAAAGCAGATAGGCATAGACAATGATTGCAATAGGTAAATAGGTACTTTTTCTTTTAAAAATCTTATAACAGCTTTAAGATCAAATTCCTTCCAGATTTAATTTGATTAACTTCTGAATAAGAAATACCATTTTTAAGTAAAAGTATTGCATTCCAGAGAGTATTATAGTTTATTTGGCATGTGGGGTCTGAGTTTCCTGAGCAGGAATTGAACTTGTGCCCCACTACAGTGGAAGCTCAGAATCCTAGCCACTGGACTGCCAGAAGAGTCCCTCCAGAGGGTATTATTAATAGCTAGAAAACAAGAAAGGGAGATCATATTGATTTAAACCATGCTGGAATAAATATTTTGCACATCACCAATAGCCAATAATGATTTTCCTGATAGCTCAGTTGGTAAAGAATCTGCTTACAATGCAGGAGACCCTGGTTCAATTCCTGGGTCAGGAAGATCCCCTGGAGAAGGGATAGGCTACCCACTCCAGTTTTCTTGGGCTTCCCTCATGGCTCAGCTAATAAAGAATCTGCCTGCAATGTGGGAGACCTGGGTTCAATCCCTGGGTTGGGAAGATCCCCTGGAGAAGGGAAAGGCTACCCACTCCAGTATTCTGGCCTGGAGAATTCCACGGGCTGTATTGGCCATGGGGTCACAAAGAGTCAGACATGACTGAGAGACAGTCACTTTCACTTTTGATAGCCAATAATATTTGGAAGAGGAGATGATCTGGTTTGTATCACACATATACACTTTAAAATACCTGATAAATTAAGTCAAGATTTACCTCAGATGCTAAGAAATATGAAAACATGTAGAGTTTTGCTGTATTTAAGATCATTATCTAAAAACGGCTTGGTTTTTGTTTTTCCAGAGAGCACAGTCAGATGAACTGGAAAAAATTGAAAAGCATGGTCGGGCCTCCAAAGACAAGGAAAACGCCAAGTCTCTGGACAAACCTGAGCAGTAAGCACACCATGGACCCCATGGGCAGCATGCAGGCCCTGGGGGGCTCTTTCCATTGGGAAAGTGAAGTGGCTTCTGTGCATCAGTGTCATGAATGATGTGAGGATGAACGTGTTTATGTGCATCGTCTTTTTCCTCTTAACTTGGCTTTGTTTCCTTAGGTTCCTTTATGAACTGTCACTAATCCCCAACTTTTCAGAGCGAGTCTTTTGCATCCTGTTTCAGTCCACATTTTCAGAAAGCATTTGCTCAATTCGGCGCAAACTGGAGCTGCTACAGAAGTTGTGTGAGGTGGGTGCTTGGGTTCTGATACCTAATTGTGCTCAGCCGTGTTCATATTTCAAACAGTCTTTTATTTACAGTAAATACTGCCAGCTGACTACCATTTGAATGCATTTTCTGTATTTTCCTCCATTTTGCAGGGACCCCCTCAACAAATTGTTAGTGATTCCGACCAAACGCTTCAGGAATAGCTATATGACTCAACAGAAGAGACATATTCTTCTGAAAATAAAGAGCAAATGCTTGGCAGAAATGACCAATATTAACATCTAAATCAGTTTGCCAAAAGTTAATAGTACCATTCATTCTGGTTGTGGTAAATTATTTTGAAAAGTAGAATTATGTCATTAAAGAGATCTTCAGAGAAAGTGATGCACAAATTCAAGTTAAACTGTATGCTTTGGAAGAAGTGAGTGTGAACCTTTCAGGGATAAATCTAAATTTGGAAATTAAACTTTATAACTGTGTTTCGGTTCCCCACACTTTATGCTAAAAATGTTACACAGAGGCAGGTGCAGCTGGACTCATGGCAGTGACATTATACTGTGGTGGTTCTCATGTTACGGGTATATTTGGTTTCCTCGCAATTACACCACAGAAGCATCCTAGGCTGGTACCTCTCAGCTGGAGAAGCACAACCTGCATGCTGTTAGTGGTGCAGCTTTTTCAAAGTTATCTTTGGAGACGCTGTTCTTAAATATAACTAAAATGAGCACTGATGAAGTTTGGATATGACCCATAATTTTTAGTATGATCTGAATATCTGCCACTGACTTAAGAAAATTCAAACAGTAAGTGAGAAATTTTTCTTTATCCTGTTTTACAGACATTAAAACATGGCTCAGGGGTTATGCAGGTTTTGGGTTTGGTTCTTGCCTTTGGCAACTACATGAATGGTGGAAATAATACTCGGGGACAGGCAGACGGTTTTGGATTAGATATTCTCCCGAAGCTGAAAGATGTTAAAAGCAGTGTAAGTATTTTGAGTGAGTGCATGTAGCAAACTGAGGAGTGGATGTCTGTTTTGCAATAAGTTGAACTGTAAACCGGTGCGATAAATGTTTATGCTCCAAGGTCAAAAGTTCTATTATGTTCTGAGCCAGATAAAGGTAATGGCCACCATATGTTTGTGATCAAGAGAAGAATAATTTTCCTAAAGTGAGTAATTTTGAATCCTGTATCTAATGAATAACTGAATAGACAGTATTTTAAAGTAAAAATAACTAATTTTTACTTTCTTTACCATGTCTGCTAATATTTATCTATTTGGATCTGAAGACTAGTTAATTTTTATAAATTAGACAGTCTATCCATCACTTTCTTCTTCTCTCTATGTTAAGCAAGTGACCCCCAACAGGCCCAGATTTTAAAAGCAAAACAAAGATGAGTGAAAGTCATTCAGTCATGTCTGACTCTTTGTGACCCCATGGGCTATACAGTCTGTGGAATTCTCCAGGCCAGAATACTGGAGTGGGTAGCCTTTCCCTTCTCCAGGGGGTCTTCCCAACTCAGGGATCAAACTCAGGTCTCCTGCATTACAGGCAGATTCTTCACCAGCTGAGCTACAAGGGATGCCCAAGAATACTGGAGTGGGTAGCCTAGCCTATCCCTTCTCCATTGGATCTTCTCAACCTAGGAATTGAACCGGGATCTCCTGCATTGTAGGTGGATTATTTACCAACTGAGCTATCAGGAAAGCCCAAAATGTAAAAGATGACTCTCTTTTTCTCCATATAATCCTCTCTTTGATATTGATGAGGTGAGGTGAGGTGAGGTGAAGTCGCTCAGTCGTGTCCGACTCTTTGATATTGGTATATATGGGAATATCTAAGCCCTCTTTGTGAAGCTTCTTTAATCTCTATCCTTTAGAAATAAATTCTATTATTTTCAAAGTTTACAATATCAGACTTTAACCACTCTGGTGGGTTCCTTGATCTTATATTTCTACCAACACTCTATTAATCTCTTAGACATTAATTTTAAGCAAACACAAGTAGAGAAGTAGAATTAAAAAAATATTAGGCTTCCTAAAGGATGTTCTCATGCCTACCAATATCAGAGAGAGATATATGGAGAAAAAGAGAATCATCTTTTAAACATTTATTTCTCTGTATGATCTTCTTCCTGATATTGGTAGGTATTGGAAAATCTAAGTCCTTTTACAAGCATAATTATTTTTCTTAAAATTAACATCTAAGAGATTAGGACAGTGTCGGTAGAAATATAAGATCAGGGAAACTACTAGAGTAGTTAAAGTCTGACATTGTAAAGCTTGAAAATAATAGCATTTACTTCTAAAGCATAGAGATTATAGAAGCTTGACAAAGATCTATATGATGAAGGAAATGTTTTTAAAACATTAAGTTCAAGTGAGGGAATTCCCAGGTGGCACTAGTGTTAAAGAATGTGCCTGCCAGTGAAGGAGACATAAAAGACCCTGGGTCAGGTTCGATTCCTAGGTTGGGAAGATCCCCTGGAGGAGGGCACGGCAACCCACTCCAGTATTCTTGCTGAAGAATCCCATGGATAGAGAAACCAGGCAGGCTAAAGTCCACTGGGTCGCAAAGAGTCGGACATGACTGAAGCGACCTAGCATGCATGCCCACAAGTTTAAGTGAACAGTTGGCCTACAAAAATGAAAATATAGAGAATTGTCCTCCTAGATAAGAAAATAATAATAATAAGGAAATACTCTCCCTGACAGAAGGGAGATACTCATTTTGCTTTTTCCTGCCAGTCAACAACTCACTGGTTTATTTAGTCATTACACTCATGTGTTCATTTGACATTCTTTTATCCAGCTTCTATGAAATGCCAGACACTGTACTTTTCCAAAATTGGGAAAAGCATAGACCTTTCTTAGAACACCAACAGCATATAACTTTTGTGATTTTTATGGTTCTATTTGTTCAAATGCCTTTTTATTTGTATGACACGCATTTTCTCAGGAACCTTCAATATGTCAACCTGATAAATCACATTTATTCAAAATTATTTATTCTCCTAAACACATGGTAGGTTTTGAATAGTTCTTCTTTTAAAGATTTATTGAATTATCTCTTTATTTCTGTGCGGGGTCTTTGCTGCTGCTCGTGCAGCCTCTCTCTAACCTCGGTGAGTGGGGCCACTCTCCAGTGGCAGCGCACAGGCTTCTCACTGCAGGGGCTTCTCCTGCTCCGGAGCGCGGGCTCTGGGTGTGCAGGCCTCAGCGGCTGCAGCTCTCAAGACCTGAAACCTGAGCTCACAGTATGTGGGATCTTCCTGGATCGGGAATCCAACTTGTGTCCCCTGCATTGGAAGGTGGATTCTTAACCACTGGACCACAAGGGAAATACTGAATAGTTCTTAACAACTGATTCTTGGATTGAAACAAGTAATTTTTGCAAATAACATTAAAATATAAGTATAATCAATAAATGTTGCTTATAAAAAATGAATCTGAAATAGATTCTTATGGTCATAATTATATATGAATAAGGGATTATTTGGTTTTTGTATTGTTAATGTATCTTATCCAATCCTCCTAGAAGTTAAATTTCATTAATTTAAGTAAAGAATGATATGAATAAAAATAATCAAGAAGTAAGATTTTTGATAATTTAACTTGCATTCTCACAAGGGCTATGCAAAATCTATTTGGTTCTTTCTCTATAAAATAAAGATAACTATATTTGTATAGTTTCATAGACTTGCACTCATGGAACTCTTAGATAACTCAGGCACTTAATAAGTGTTTTGTTAATTGACTGAAGTATTGCTGATCATTTCACTGATTTACAAGTCAGGAAAGACAAAGGAAGTTAGTTGCTTAAATCGTTTTACAAGTAACCCTGCTTCTAATACATGTGCTACTTTGTTATAATAGCTATGTATTTCCATGTAATCGATGTATATAGTAAAGTATGTTGTTGTTGCTGCTTAGTTGTTAAGTCATGTCCAACTCTTTGCAACCCCATGAACAGTAGCCCACCAGGCTCCTCTGTCCATGGGATTTCCCAGGCAAGAATCCTAGAGTGGGCTGCCATTTCCTTCTCCAGGGGATTTTCCCCACCCAGGGATTGAACGCATGTCTCCTATATTGGCAGGTGGATTCTCTATTGCTGAGCCACCAGGGAAGCCCGTAATATGTTCAGGGAGTCTGTGTTGCGTTAGTCGCTCACTCATGTCCAACTCTTTGTGACCCCATGGACTGCAGCCCACCAGGCTCCTCTATTCACGTGATTTTCTAGGCAAGAACACTGGATTAGGTTGCCATTTTCTTCTCCAGGGGATCTTCCCGGCCCAGGGATTGAACCCGCATCTCCTGCATTGGCAGGCGGGTTCTTTACCATCTGAGCCACCAGGGAAGCCCATCAGGGAGTCTAATAGATATGTTATCATGTCCCATCAGACTTGTTCATAAAGGAATGTTGCTCTTTTTATCAATGAGGGGAACGTCATGGTTAGATTGAATATTCCAGAAAACAAAGTTTTTATTATAAAGTATATTTTTAAAAATATGTATTTGGTTTCACACATCCCAATTATCTAGTATTTATTTTGAGAATTATAAAAACATGTATTAATGCTTCTAAATGTGCCAGAAAAGAAGGTGAAAAGCTCTTTGAAGATTGTTAGATATGAAGCAGTTTTTCTTCTTTAGAACTACATACATTGCATTTTTATAGAGGCACAGATACTAATTCTTGAATCTCAGTTGCTGACATAATTTATATTTGCATTTTTAAAGCTCCAGCTTACTTGAGATAATACTTAACTTTTAAATTTTCTTAATCTACTTAGTAATAAACCTCAGTCAAGCTTCCTGTTGGAGTGGTCCCTATTGGTTCAGCCATACCATGCTGGTGCTATTTAGTCATTTCTGTTTAGATAGTAGTTATACCTGTTAATAATAAGAAATTAATGAATTAATTTTCTGGTTGAGGAAGGTGAAAGCAAGAAGGTGTGTACAACTGAGACAACCCTCGATACAGTTGTGCTTCCACCTGGGGCTCAGGTGGGAACAGAGGGGAGGAGGACAAGACCATCTGGGCCATTAAACTATAGCAGCATGAAACAGAGAACGTCTCCTTTCATCCTAAACCTTCTCCTCCACATGTGTGGGTTTACTGGGATGAGTTTTATTTAATGCCGTATATTTAGTCATTTTTAAAAACGTATTTCTCCTCACTCTGGTCTCTCTGCCTAGGACAATAGCAGGAGCCTGTTGTCATATATCGTGTCATATTATCTTCGCAATTTTGATGAGGTGAGATGATATTCAGAGTCACATTCTGTTAGTCCCTGTTGTTGAGCGATGTGGTTGTGTTTGATGTTGTTTGTCATTGCTGCTGCTGTTCTGTCCTCATTTATCTAAATGTTCTGTGCTTCGTGCTGACCAGGACGCTGGGAAAGAACAGTGTATGTTTCCACTGCCTGAACCCCAGGACCTCTTTCAGGCCTCGCAGATGAAGTTTGAAGATTTTCAAAAAGACCTCAGAAAACTCAAGAAAGACCTGAGAGGTACAATGTAACATTCCTTACAATGTTAAGGAAACTCAGTTGTTATTTATGCTTCTTTAATGAGAGAATAGATTTTTCAGTGTTTCTAAAGAAAGTAAACATCAGTGTAAATAAACATTTTCAAATGTGGCAAAAGAAAAATTTTACAAGTAATCTTATTCTTTTGTTTTTTTAAAAAAGAAATATGTATTAGAAATCTCTGTGTATTAAAACTACAGGAGAAGGGAGTGACACAGATGAGATGGCTGGATGGCATCACGGATTCGATGGGCATGAACTTGGGCAAACTCTAGGAGGCAGTGAGGGTTGGGGAAGCCTGGCGTACTGCACTGAACAACAACAAAATTTTCATCCATTGTGCACCAGCATTATTACAGTGTTATATTCCCCAGGCTCTGCCTTCATCCCTGTGGCTTATTTACTTTGTAACTTGCAGCTTGTGTCTCTTTAATCCCTTTCACCTATTTCACTCACCTGCTTTATCTCCTTTTTATGAAGTTTCTTCATTTAAGGAGTTCAGAATACCACAATTTTAAATCTAAGCCTCTTAATAACTATTTAAGCACAGTCAGGGAGGAGATTTTCATTGCATGTTGTATCGGTAGATGAGAAGAGGCTTATTTACCCCAGAAGCCAAAAAGATGATACAACATTTTAAAGAGATTCTATCCTAGTGATCTATAATCAAATTTATAGAGTTGCTATATTCTGGTCATAGATGATTTTATATAGATTTATATCACCATAGTAACATTATATAGTTTGCTTCAGTTCAGTTCAGTCACGCAGTCATGTCTGACTCTTTGCGATTCCATGAATTGCAGCACAACAGGCCTCCCTGTCCATCACCAACTCCCAAGAGTTCATTCAAACTCATGTCCATCGAGTCGATGATGCCATCCATCCATTATATCCTCTGTCCTCCCCTTTTCCTCCTGCCCCTAATCCCTCCAAGCATCAGGATCTTTTCTAATGAGTAAACTCTTTGCATGAGGTGGCCAAAATATTGGAGTTTCAGCCTCATAATCAGTCCTTCCAATGAACAACCAGGACTGATCTCCTTTAGAATGGACTGGTTGGATCTCCTTGCAGTCCAAGGGACTCTCAAGAGTCTTCTCCAACACCACAGTTCAAAAGCATCAATTCTTCAGTGCTCAGCTTTCTTCACAGTCCAACACTCACATCCATACATGACTGCTGGAAAACCAGAGCCTTGACTAGACAGACCTTTGTTGGCAAGGTAATAGCTGTGCTTTTCAATATGCTATCTGGGTGGGTCATAACTTTTCTTCCAAGGAGCAAGCATCTTTTAATTTCATGGCTGCAGTCACCATCATATGCAATGATTTTGGAGCAGAAAAAAAAATAAACTCTGCCACTATTTCCACTGTCTTCCCATCTATTTGCCATGAAGTGATGGGACCAGATGCCATGATCTTAGTTTTCTGAATGTTAAGCTTTAAGCCAACTTTTTCACTCTCCTCTTTCACATTCATCAAGAGGCTTTTTAGCTCCTCTTCACTTTCTGACATAAGGGTGTTGTCATCTGCATATCTGAGGTTATTGATATTTCTCCCAGCAATCTTGATTCCAGCTT
>SJYG01001067.1:201723-253904 GCA_006410535.1 Litocranius walleri | reverse complement strand
ACTGTGATATTGAATGGTTTGCCTTGGAAATGAACAGAGATCATTCTGTCGTTTTTGAAATTGCATCCAAGTACTGCATTTCAGACTCTTTTGTTGACCGTGATGGCCACTCCATTTCTTCTAAGGGGTTCCTGCCCATAGTAGTAGATATAATGGTCATCTGAGTTAAATTCACCCATTCCAGTCCATTTTAGTTCACTGATTCCTAAAATGTCGATGTTCACTCTTGGCATCTCTTGTTTGACCACTTCCAATTTACCTTGATTCATGGACCTGACATCCAGGTTCCTATGCATTATTGCTCTTTACAGCATCGGACCTTGCTTCTATCACCAGTCACATCCACAGCTGGGTATTGTTTTTGCTTTGGCTCCATCCCTTCATTCTTTCTGGAGTTATTTCTTCACTGATCTCCAGTAGTATATTGGGCACCTACTGACCTGAGGAGTTCCTCTTTCAGTATCCTATCATTTTGCCTTTTCATACTGTTCATGGGGTTCTCAAGGCAAGAATACTGAAGTGGCTTGCCATTCCCTTCTCCAGTGGACCACATTCTGTCAGACCTCTCCACCATGACCCACCCATCCTGGGTTGCCCTGCGGGCATGGCTTAGTTTCACTGAGTTAGACTAGGCTGTGGTCTTAGTGTGATTAGACTGACTAGTTTTCTGTGAGTATGGTTTCAGTGTGTCTGCCCTCTCATGCCCTCTTGCAACACCTACCATTTTACTTGGATTTCTCTTACCTTGGGCATTGGGTATCTCTTCACGGCTGCTCCAGCAAAGCACAGCCGTTGCTCCTTACCTTGGATGAGGGGTATCTCCTCACCGCCTCCCTTCCTGACCTTCAATGTGGGATAGCTCCTCTAGGCCCTCCTGTGCCTGCGCAGCCACCACTCCTTGGATGTGTTGTGGCTCCTCCCGGCCGCTGCCCCTATCCTCGGATGTGGGGTAACTCCTCTTGGCCGCTGCCCTTCGGACATGGGGTCCTTCCGGCTTCTGCCCCTGCCTCGGATGTGGGGTAGCTCCTCTTGGCCGCGCTTAGTGCACTGGTCGGTCGCAGCTGCGTGTGCCTAATGCGCCGGTCGCTCGGTCGCAGCCGCCTGTGTTTAGTGCGCCAGTCGGTCATTTACAATAAGAACTCTCCACAGAGTGCGTATATACCTCAACATAACAAATTGGAATATACCTCAACATAACAAAATCTCTGTAGGATAAGCCCACAGCAAACATCATACTCACTGGTAAAGAGCAAGAAGCATTTTCTCGAAGGTTAGGAGCAAGGCAAGGATGTCCATCTTGCCATTTTTATTCACTGTAATTTTGGAAGTCCTAGGCACAGCAATCAGATAAGGAAAAGAAAGAAAAGGAATCCAAATTGGAATGGGAGAAGTAAAACTGTCACTTTTACAGATGACATGACACTATATATAAAAATTTCTAAAGACACCGCCAAAAACTACCAGAACTAATAAATGAATTTAGTAAAGTTAAAGAGTACAAAATTTAATAGAGTAGTCCCCCACATATTAATATGAACCTTCAGGTTGCAAACTTTCAATGATGCGAACATTGTTCACATATCCAGTCATGTAAGTTAGTTTGTGTGTCTGGCATACGTTGTCACTCGTGTGCATTCTCTACAAGTGGTTATGCTTTTGTGTGCTTTACAATGTTTTAAAGAGCACAATAGTAGAGTATTTTTATTTCAAGCTCAGGATGTCTGCTGCTAAGTCGCTTCAGTCGTGTCTGACTCTGTGCAACCCCATAGACGGCAGTCCACCAGGCTCCCCCATCACTGGGATTCTCCAGGCAAGAACACTGGAGTGGGCTGCCATTTCCTTCTCCAACGCATGAAAGTGAAAAATGAAAGTGAAGCCGCTGAGTTGTGTCCGACTCTTAACGACCCCATGGACTACAGCCCACCAGGCTTCTCTATCCATGGGGTTTTACAGGCAAGAGTACTGGAGTGGGTTGCCATTGCCTTCTCCGCAGGATGTCTGAACACAAGTGTAAAACAGCAGTAAATAGCCAATTGTGTTCATTGGGTACGTAGACCATCTTTGTTGGACTTACGAACATATTGGACTTATGAACGTGCTCTCAGAATAGAGCTTGTTTGTATATAGGGGACTTGCTGTACACAGAAATCTGCAGCATTTCCATACACTGATAATGATTATGTGAAAGAAAAATTAAGAAAATGATCCATTTACAATTGTATCAAGAAAAATATACCTGGGAATAAATTTAACCAAGGAGGGGAAAGACCTGAAAACTCTAAGATGTTGATGAAGGAAGTTGAGGACAAGACAAGTAAATGGAAAGACATACCATGCTTATGGATTGGAAGAATTAATGTTGCTAAAATGTCCGTACTTCCCAAGGTAATCTACATAGTCGCTAACAAAATACCACTGGAATTTTTCACAAAATTGGAATAAATTCTAAAATTTGCATGGAACCATAAATGACCCCAAGGCCAAAGGAATCTTGAGAAAGGAAAAAGCTGAAGATATCACATTCCCTGACTTCAGGCTACACTACAAAGATACAGTAATCAAAACATGATTGGTGCTGGCAGGAAAACAGACTCATGTATCACCGGAACAAAATTGAAAGTCCAGAAATAAGTTCACACTTACATGGTCAATTAATATATGTCAGAGAAATCAATAATATGTGGTGGGGGAAAGACAGCCACTTCAATAAATGCTTTTGGGGAAACTGGACAGCCACATGCAAAACAATGATACTGGACTATTTTCTTACAACATATTCAGAGGTAAAATTGTTAAAGAGTCAAATGTAAGACCTGAAACCACAGAATACATACAGCAAAATATAGGCAGTATATTCTCTTTCATCTTAGGCATCTTAGGTCCTAGGGACATATTTTTAGATATGTTTCCTCAGGCAAGGGTAAGAAAAGCAAAAATAAATGAGACAATGTCAAACAAAAAAGCATTTGTACAGCCAAAGAAACGATAAAAATGAAAAGGCAGCCTGCTATATGGAAGAAGATATTTTGTGAATAATATACTGGATAAAGGCTTAATATTCCAATTATATCAAGAAATCTTATAACCTAATATTAAAAAGAACAAACAATCCAATTAAAAACTACAGAGGACCTAAACAGTCATTTCTCCAAAGGACAAAAATGTAGCCAACAAACACATGATAAAGGTTCTCAATATCCCTAATCATCAGGTAAACACAAAGCAAAACCAATGTGCTATCACCTAACTTCTCTTAGAAGGACCATTATCAAAAAGACAAGAAATAACTATTGGCGAGAAGAATGTGGAGAAAAGGGAACCCTCATTCACTGTTGCTGGGCATGTAAATTCAAGCAGCTACTATAGAGAACAGTATGACGATTCCTCAAGAAATCAAAAGTAGAAAAATATCATCAGTCCAGTTCAGTTGCTGAGTCATGTCTGACTCTTTGTGACCCCAAGGACTGCAGCACGCGAGGCCTCCCTGTCCATCACCAACTCCTAGAGTTTACTCAAACTCATGTCCATTGAGTCAGTGATGCCATCCAACCATCTCATCCTCTGTCCTCCCCTTCTCCTCTCACCTTCAATCTTTCCCAGCATCAGGGTCTTTTCAAATGAGTTGATTTTTGCATCAGGTGGCCAAAGTATTGGAGCTTCAGCATCAGTACTTATAATGAATATTCAGGACTGATTTCCTTTAGAATTGAATGGTTGGATCTCCTTGCAGTCCAAGGGACTCTCAAGAGTCTTCTCCAACACCACAGTTCAAAAGCATCAATTCTTCGGCATTCAGCTTTCTTTATAGTCTGACTCTCACATCCATACACGACTAGTGGAAAAACCATAGCTTTGACTAGACAGACCTTTGTTGGCAAAGTAATGTTTCTGCTTTTTAATATGCTCTCCAGGTTGGTTATAACTTTTCTTCCAAGGAGCAAGCGTCTTTTAATTTCATGGCTGTAGTCACCATCTGCAATGATTTTGGAGCCCCCCAAAATAAAGTCTGTCACTGTTTCCACTGTTTCTTCATCTATTTGCCATGAAGTGATGGGACCAGATGCCATGATCTTAGTTTTCTGAATGTTGAGTTTTAAAGCCAACTTTTTCATTCTCTTCTTTTACTTTTATCAGGAGGCTCTTTAGTTCTTCTTCACTTTCTGGCATAAGGGTGGTGTCATCTGCATATCTGAGGTTATTGATGTTTCTTCAGGCAATCTTGATTCCAACTTGTGCTTCCCCCAGCCCAGAGTTTCTCATGATGTACTCTGCATATAAGTTAAATAATCAGGATGACAACATACAGACTTGACGTACTCCTTTCCCTATTTGGAACCAGTTCTGAATTCCATTTCTGGGTATTTATACCAGTAAAAATGCTAATTGAAAATGATGTATACACCCCTGTGTTTGTTGAAGCCTAATTTATAAATAGCCAAGATTTGGAAGCAACCTAAGTATCCACCAATAGATGAATGGATTAAGAAGACATGTTTTACATACACATATGTGTGTATATCTGTTTTATATATATGTGTATATATAGATGCATACATACACACACACACGTTTCACCTACACACACAGTGGAATGTTATTCAGCCATGGAAAAAGGAAAGATTCCTACTTGCAGCAGCGCAAATGGACCTGGAGGGTGTTATGCTAAGTGGAATATGTCAGACGAGAAAGACAATGTCGTATGACTCAGTTATGTGTGGAATTCAAAAAGCAAAACAAATGATCAAACAAAACAGAAAAGATACATTGATACAAAGAATAAGCTTGTGGTTGCTGGGGTAGGGGTGCAGGGATGGTTGAAAAAGGCAATGTGGAAAAGAAGAATAATCTTGTATTTAATATAAAATAAGTAATGCGGTTTAATGTTGAGGTTTAAGCCAACTTTTCCACTCTCCTCTTTCATCAAGAGGCTTTTTAGTTCCTCTTCACTTTCTGCCATAAGGGTGGTGCCCTTATGGCACCTGTGCATATCTGAGGTTATCTTGATTCCAGCTTGTGCTTCTTCCAGCCCAGCATTTCTCTTGATGTACTCTGCATATAAGTTAAATAAGCAGAGTGACAATATACAACCTTGACGTACTCCTTTTCCTATTTGGAACCAGTCTGTTGTTTATGGGAAATAGATGGGGAAACAGTGTCAGACTTTATTTTGGGGGGCTCCAATATCACTGCAGTTGGTGACTACAGCCATGAAATTAAAAGACACTCCTTGGAAAGAAAGTTATGACCAACCTAGATAGCATATTCAAAAGCAGAGACATTTGAGATGGCAAAAGAGACACAGAGGTATAGAACAGGCTTTTGGACTCTGTGGGAGAGGGAAAGGGTGTGATGATTTGGGAGAATGGCATTGAAACATATAATATCATATATGAAGTGAATCGCCAGTCCAGGTTCGATGCTTGGGGCTGATGAACTGGGATGACCCAGAGGGATGGTACGGGGAGGGAGGAAGGAGGGGGGTTCAGGATGGGTTACACGTGTATGCCTGTGGCAGATTCATGTTGATGTATGGCAAAACCAATACAATATTGTAAAGCAATTAACCTCCAATTAAAATAAATTTATATTAAAGAAAAGAACCCATTTAAAAAAAAAAAAAGCAGAGACATTACTTTGCCAACAAAAGTCCATCTAGTCAAGGCTATAGTTTTTCCAGTGGTCATGTATGGATGTGAGAGTTAGACTGTGAAGAAAACTGAGTGCCAAAGAATTGATGCTTTTGAACTGTGGTGCTGGAGAAGACTCTTGTGGGTCCCTTGGACTGCAAGGAGGTCCAACCAGTCCATCCTAAAGAAGATCAGTCCTAGGTGTTCATTGGAAGGACTGATGCTGAAGCTAAAACTCCAGTACTTTGGCCACCTCATGTGAAGGGTTGACTCATTGGAAAAGACCCTGATGCTTGGAGGGACTGGGGGCAGGAGGAAAAGGGGAGGACAGAGGATGTGATAGATGGATGGCATCACCGACTGGATGGACAAGAGTTTGAGTAGACCCCGGGAGTTGGTGATGGACAGGGAGGCCTGGCATGCTGTGATTCATGGGGTCGCAGAGTTGGACACGACTGAACGACTGAACTGAACTGAGTGAGGTTTAATATACAGCATGAGGAATATACTCAGTAATATTGTAATAGCTTTGTATGGTCACAGATAGTTACTAGACTCACCATGGCATTCATTCCATAAGGGATTTAAATGTTGAATCACTGTTGTATACCTGAAACTTACATAATGTTGTATATCAACTATAATATTTTAAATTTCTTTTTATAACCCCCTAAAGTGAAGCCCTGACGCTAGGCTTCTTTTGACAGCATTAGATGCTGACATTTGTCAGTTATCATGGTTAACAGGATATCCTAAAACAATTTGTAATTGTTTCAATGCACTGTTAGCAGTGTGACATTCTGAACACTCTTTCTCTTTAATTTCAGCCTGTGAAGTTGAAGCGGGGAAAGTTTACCAAGTGTCGTCAAAAGAGCACATCCAGCCTTTCAAAGAAAACATGGAACAATTTATTATTCAAGGTAAATTCTGAAAAGATGCTACACTTCCCTCACTGCTCAACAGAAAGGTAGAAGGCATTTTGAAAAATAGGCATTGGTTTATTTTTTTTTGTTGTTGTTGGGTGATAAGGTAGTTTTATTCCTAGTTTCTTTTTTTTTTGTTTTGTTTTTTAATTAATTAATTTTTTTTAAATTACAATACTGTATTTGTTTTGCCATACATTGACATATATTAGCCACAGGTGAACACACTCTCCCAATGCCGAAGCTCTCTCCCACCTCCCACCCCACACCATCTACCTGAATCATCCTGTGCACCAGCCCCATGCATCCTGCATCCTGCATTGAACATAGACTGGCGCTTCATTTCTTACAAGATAGTATATGTTTCAATGCCATTCTCCCACACCATCCCACCCTTTCCCTCTCCCCCAGAGTCCAAAAGTCCGTTCTATACCTCTGTGTCTCTTTTGTTGTCTCAGATATAGGGTCATCATTACTATCTTCTAAATTCCATATATATGTGTCAGTATACTGTATTGGTGTTTTTCTTTCTGGCTTACTTCACTCTGTATAATCGGTTCCAATTTCATCCATCTCATTAGAACTGAGTCAAATTTATTCTTTTTAAGGGCTGAGTAGTACTCCATTGTGTATATGTACCACAGCTTTCTTATCCATTCATCTGTTGATGGACATCTAGGTTGCTTCCATGTCCTGGCTATTATGAACAGTGCTGCGATGAACATTGGGGTACATGTGTCTCTTTCAATTCTGGTTTCCTCGGTGTGTATGCCCAGCAGTGGGATTGCTGGGTCATAAGGCAGTTCTATTTGCAATTTTTTAAGGAATCTCCACACTGTTTTCCAAAGTGGCTGTACTAGTTTGCATTCCCACCAGCAGTGTAAGAGGGTTCCCTTTTCTCCGCATTGGTTTAAAAGGAATTATTTTAACATCACAGAAAAATAAATGATGTTGTATCATAAACCATGCTGTTTTGTGGATAATATTCATTATTACTATTTTTAATGACAGTAAATACAGTAGTTATTAGTTAAAATGGCATATTCTTATAAAGGCATTACAGTTTTTATGCTTTTTGTAATAGAAAGTTAGATATTCTTTAAAGTTTTATCTACACGTACAACTTCAGTTCAACTTGGTATTTGCTTTATCAAAACATTGTGCTACAAAACAAAGTACATTGCTGATTTTCTGATCTTTAAAACATTATATTCTATTTCTATAGGATGTATAAATACTCCTGGATATTTAACACATTTTCCCCAAGGACCATAAACGCTTTATAAATATTATATTCTTGATTCTTCCTATATTCCTGTGAAATAAGCAGCAGTGGAAAATTTCAAGCAATATTAAAAGAACAAAAAAATTTTTAACAGCAGAAATCTATTAATCCATTGCTGTTTGAAATCCTTGAAACATGATTATATCAAAGGACTCACTACTCCACACATTTCTGCTTTGGAATATTGCATTTCTTCTGAAGATCAAATCTGTATGAAGCTGTGCTCTGGGGAGACTCTTCTAGTTCAGGAATTCTCCAGAGACTGATGGGGCCTGAGAATGAAGCCAAGCAGTGCTCTGAAGACTGGCTTCATCTTCTGTTGTTTTACATGGTGTTCATGTACAGGTGTCTGTAATGATGATAACCCAGTGAATGAGTTATACTGGAACTTTATTAAACATTAAGCACAGCTCTTTTTAAAATGAGACAATACCATTTAATCATTTATATTAATTGTGATCTTAGAAACAGAAGTTTGGTCCATCATATATCAGAGTGGTTTTCATTTTCATATCCTCAGGGCCTCATAACTGAGAAAAGAAAGTCTGCTCACTGATTCCTAAATAGTCCCTGACTGAAATCCATGTTCTGTAGTCACATGTTAGAGGATTCTGTCAGCTCACTCCACTCTTAATGGTGAAGGAAAGTGAATCTTGGTTTTTCATCCAGTGGGCCTTTAGGATCAAGAGACTGTAATTTTATGGAATATTCTTTTTTGCTTATGGGTAAAAAGGAGTCCTTAACTATATAACTCATTAAAAAAGAAGTCAAACGATTTGCTAGATTTCGCATCTAAAATGAATGAGCATGTGATTCACATAGTTGTTCATATTATATGTGATTATATTATACAATATTCTGAATCTGTATTTTGTAGACCAAGTGCTCAATTTTTCTTTTGACTCCATCTTTTTGAATGAAGAGCAAAATTGTCTTTTTGCGACCCAGGTAGAATTTAGAAATTTTGCTTATAAATCATAAATGATCAGCCATATCTAATCTTTCAAAGTCATTACAATGATTCCAATGTTGTGTGAGACCCTCAGAATTTGCCCAGTAGGTCACGTGGGTGGGAGACCGTATCCCTTCAGACTAAATGGATAGGTACCTATTCATGTTTTACTGGTCTTCTGTATTGTATCCCCTTTATTATGAAATTCAAGTGTTAGTAATTCTTCTGCTTCTCCATGACTTCATGGTCAAAGAAACAATGACTCTTGTAAAGATAATACCTTTTTATCCTTATAGGTATGAAATGCTTCACCTTATTACCATTAGGTTAATTTACCTCATTGAGTCCGACATGATTGAGTGACTTTCACTTTTACTTTTGGGCTTCCCTAGTGGCTCAGCTGGTAAAGAATCCGCCTGCAGTGTGGGAGACCTGGGTTCGATCCCTGGATTGGGAAGATCCTCTGGAGAAGGGAATGGCTGCCCACTCCAGTATTCTGGCCTGGAGAATTCCATGAACTATACAGTCCCATGAGGTCACAGAGTCAGATGTGACTGAGTGACTTTCACTTTCACTCCTAATTATGTGAATCTTTTCTTCATGTCTGTTCATCGAGCACCTTCAATTAGCCTTTTATATCTTCTCTGGTTCTCTTCACATGTTCTATGATTTTTAAAAATTTTTGAACAGCTATTTGCCCAAACATTCTTTGGGGTACTGAGTCACAGCAGTGAATAAGAAAATGTTTGTGTCTTGGTGGGCATTACATTGTATGTTATCTGGAAGACAGATGACAACAGCAAATCCTTAGGAAAAACTTAGGTAGATCAAATGTGTCTAAAATGTGGAAGAAAACAAAAGTCTAGCTTTAAACACGATTGTTCATGAGCCTGTGTTCAATGACATATAGTGAAAAAATGAATTTCAAAATACACTTCTCTAAGAATATGGCCAATTTTGGATCCCATATTTTTTCTAGTTATCAGGACAAAATTCTAAATTTAAATCTATATACCAAAAATGTGTTCCATTATATATGCCAAATCGTTTATAATTAGGCCTTCTTCAGTAGTAAAACCATTTTTTTACATTAACCTGTGTGCTCAGGTTACTTTACATGGGTATATTCAGCAGCAAAGCCTTTTCAATGTGCTTCATTTTCTAAAGCTAAAGTCTCTCACACACAATCCAAGAGCCTATATCCAGTGCTAACCAAACATTTTAATTGCATTAGCTCTCACAGTGTAATAGAGACCTCTCTTAACCATACTCTAAGAGCCTCTGAGTCCATCTGGTCCAATTTTCCATTGATCCACCCCGACTTGCACTCCCCATCTTTCCAGTTCTACTCAAGACAAAACTTCATGGCCTTTACTTAAACACCTCTTTGGGAATGACCCTTACCTCTGCTCTGAAATAGACAGATTTAGAGAGTTAAGTCCTGCTGCCATAAAGCAGATATTGATTGTAATGGTGCCAGCTAAGTGCCATCCCTTGGAGAACTGAGAATGTAGCGTGAATAAATAATATTCAATTATTTATTATACAAATACTGTTCTGAGCACACCCCCACCAGTTTTATATTCCTTGTGACATTTAACCATTCTCTGAGATTTTGTCATTTATTTGTCCCCAAACAGTGTAAGGCCCATTAAGAGAGCATTTTGCTATGCTTCTTGCTGTGTCCCTACACCTAGAGAAATGCCTGGAGTGTAGTATACACCATCCTGCTCACCAGACAAAAGCCTAACAACCCTCATTAAGCCTATATTCACACCAGGGTAGCTCAAAATTTGTTTCTTGACAGGATGGCTGTCCTTATACAACACTGACTGCTGTCACCTAAGTCATGCCAGAGACCTGCTGCTGGAATTCACTTCTCAGCAGTACTATAATATTTCCCTTGCAAAGTTAGTTTTCCCAGCTTCTGAGATTTGTTTCTGTCTTCTCTTGAACCTCCACAATCTTCCTGTTCAGTTACCTGTTGCTCTAATGATAATCTCACTTCATCAACATTCGAAAAACTAAGATCATGGCATTCAGTTCCATCACTTCATGGCAAATAGATGAGGGGAAAATGGAAAGAATGACAGCTTTTTTTTTTTTCCTGAGCTCCAAAATCACTGCAGATGGTGACTGCAGCCACAAAATTAAAATACGCTTGCTTCTTGGAAAAAAAATTTATGACAAACGTAGACATCCGCCAGACATGGAAAAACAGACTGGTTCCAGATTGGGAAAGGAGTATGTCAAGGCTGTTATGTTGTCACCCTGCTTATTTAACTTATATGCAGAATATATCATGTGAAATACTGGGGTGGCTGAAGCAGAAGCTGGAATCAAGATTACCAGGAGAAATGTCAGTAACATCCAATGTGCAGATGACACTACCCTTATGGCAGAAAGTGAAGAGGAACTAAAGAGCCTATTGATGAAAGTGAAAGAGGAGAGTGAAAAAGCTGGCTTAAAACTCAACATTCAAAAAACAAAGATCATGGCATCTGGTCCCATCATTTCATGGCAAATAGATGGGGAAACAATGGAAACAGTGACAGACTTCATTTTCTTGGGCTTCAAAATCACTGCTGATTTTGACTGCAGCCATGAAATTAAACGATATTGGCTAGGATGAACGTAAACAGCATATTAAAAAGAAGAGACATTACTTTGCCAACAAAGGTCTGTCTAGTCAGAGCTGTAGTTTTTGCAATAGTCATGTATGGATGTGAGAGTTGGACCATAAAAAAAAAAACAAACCTGAGCACCGAAGAATTGATGCTTTTGGACTGTGGTGGTGGAGAAGACTCTTGAGAGTCCCTTGGACTGCAAGGAGATCCAACCAGTCAATCCTAAAGGAAATCAGTCCTGAATATCCATTGGAAGGACTGATGCTTAAGCTGAAGCTCCAATACTTTAGCCACATGATGCAAAGAACTGACTCATTGGAAAAGACCCTGATGCTGGGAAAGATTGAAGGTGAAAGGAAAAGGGGCCGACAGAAGATGTGATGGTTGGATGGCATCACCAACTTGATGGACATGAGTTTGAGTAGGCTCCAGGAGCTGGTGATGGACAGGGAGGCCTGGCATACTGCAGTACATGGGGTTGCAAAGAGAGATATGACTGGCTGAACTGAACTGAGACATCGTATTAGAAAACTGAAAAATCACTTTGCCAACAAAGGTCCCTATAGTCTAAAGTATGGTTTTTCCAGTAGTCATGTACAGATGTGAGAGTTGGACCATGATGAAGGCAGAGTAAAGACCATAAAGATCAAGGGCAGGAGGAGAAGGAGGCAACAGAAAATGAGATAGTTGGATGGCATCACCCACTCAATGGACATGAGTTTTAGCAAACTCCAGGAGATAGCATTTCATGGGTTTGTGAAGAGTCAGACATGATTTAGCAACTGAACCACAACATACTCTGGTGAATAAACAGACTCTGTTATAAAGCTTCTCCCACACCCACCCATCACTGCATCTGCAAACCTGGCTGAGGACCTTGGGCTTTGCCTTGAATTTGGGGGAGCAGAGACTTAAAGATTTAAGAGAGGGTACACTGACAGCCTAGGGACCATCTAAGTGGAGCCTGCCCAGACTTGGAGGCAGGAGGCCACTTTGAAGATTGTTTGGTTACATGTTAGAGAGGCAAGGGGGCTGTAACAGGTTGTGGGGGGATACTCACAGTGCTGGAGACAGGATATATTTGAGGGATATTAATAACATAGAACAGAAATCACTTGCTGACCAAATGAACATAAAGGCGATGGATGGTGTCCAGATTTCAGGTTTCAGTGGCTGGGTGAGTCACTGAGATAGAGAAAAGAAATCTTGGAAAAGTTTTGAATGGGTGGTATAATCACCTTAGGTGGACACACAGGTGAATATTCCCACTAAGCAGGTGTCCTGTATGCAGTAGATGTGGGAGAGGAGTTGAGATGCAGGATTGCACATCACAGGCCAAGTGATTATTTAGTGCATGTGATCACCTAGGAAGATAAGAAAATTCTAGGGTAGAATTCTGGAGGCAAATACAGTTACAGGATGAACAGGAGAATCCCCAGCAGGTGTTAGTAGTCAGACAGGTGGAAAGAACATGAGAGAAGCTATTGTAAGGGAAACCAGAGTGAGGGATAGTTCAGAAGAGGGGAATGATAATAGTGGTACATGCTCCTGAATGAAACATTTCTCTTGAATTGGTATAGGCAGAAACCAGTTCTCAGAGGTTTTTACATTGAAGGGAAGTGAGAAAATAGAGTGCAACTCTGCAGTGACTTTAAAAGTTATTGTTGGACAAGTATAAGTGATACATGAGCATTTGACTTACTGTTTAATCGAAATCACTGCAATTAGCTTTCTCTGATGTATACCAACAAATGTGATAATTTTTGTGCATTGTTAGAAAACTAATTGGTAATCTCCAGATGCTTATGCATCATTTGTTTTTTAAAAACTTTATTTATGCAGCTTTAAGTACAGTTGAGTTCTGATGTTATGTTAGTTTCTGCTATACAGCTCAGTGAATCAGTTATACATATATCTACTCTTTTTTAGATTTCTTTCCTGATAGGTCATCACAGAGTACTGAACAGCGTTCTCTGTGCTGTACAGAATGTCTTTTTGTTACCTCTTTGTTGGTTTCTGTTTGTTGGTTACCTATTTGGTGGCTGTCTATTGTAGCGTGCATACGTCAGTCCCGGTCTCCCAGTTTATCCCTGCTCCCCATTCTTCTGGACTTCCCTGGTGGCTCAGATGGTAAAAAATCTACCTGCAGATTTTTCAACCCAGGGTTCAGTCTCTGGGTCAGGAAGATCCCCTGGAGAAGGGAATGTCAACCCACTCCAATATTCTTGCCTGGAGAATTTCATAGAGAGAGGAGCATGGTGGGGTACAGTACATGGGGTTGCAAAGAATCAGATCTGACTGAGCAACTAACACTTCCCATCCCTCCTGGTAGCCATGAATTTTTGTTTGTTTGTTTTATATATCTGTGACTCTGTTTCTATTTTGTAACTAGGTTCATTTGTACCATTTATTTTAGAGTTCACGTATAAGTGGTAATATATGATATTTGTCTTTGTCAGATTCCCTTCACCACAAATGGCATGATTTCATTCTTTTTATGACTGAGTAGTATCCCATTGTGTATACACACATACGCACACCACATCTCCTTAATCCATTTGTCTATTGATGGGCATTCAGGTTGCTTTCATGTCCTGGCTTTTGTAAATAGTGCTGTAATGAACATTGGGGTACATGCATCTTTTTGAATATGTGTTTTTTTCAGGTATATTTACAACCATATGGTATTCCTAGTTTTAGTTTTAAAGGAACCTCCACGCTGTTCTCCAAGCGGCTGTACCAATTTACACTCCCACTAACAGTGTGGGAAGGTTTCCTTTTCTCCACACCTTCACTAGCATTTATTGTTTGTAGACTTTTAGATAATGGCTGTTCTGACTGGTGTGAGGTGGTACTTTATTGTAGTTTAGATTTGCATTTTTAAAAAAATAAGGAGCACTGTTGAGCATCTTTTCATGTGCCTCTTGACTATCAGCGTGTCTTTTTTTAAGAAATATCTATTTAGATCTTTTGTCATTTTGGAGTTGCATTGTTTGTTTTCTTTTACATTGAGCTGTGTGAGCTGCTTGTGTATGTTGGAGATTATTCCATTGTCAGTCACTTCATTTGAAATATTTTCTCCCTTTCTGTGGATTGCCTTTTTGTTTTGTTTATGGTTGCCTTTGCTGTGCAAAAGTTCTGAAGTTTAATTGGCTTCCATTTGTTTATTTTTGTTTCTATTTTCATTGCTCTAGGAGGTGGATCAAAAAAGATCTTACTGTGATTTATGTCAGAGAGGTTCTGCCTGTGTTTACCTTTAAGAGTTTTATAGTATCCAGTCTTACATCTAGGTCTTTGATCCATTTGGAGTTGATTTTTGTGTATGGTATTAGGGAGTATTCTGATTTCATTATTTTACGTGTAGCTATCCAGTTTTCCTAGCGCCACCTATAGAAGAGACTGTCTTTTTTCCATTGTACGTTTTTGCCTCTTTTGCCATAGATTAGGTGACCATAGTTGTTTCTATCCTATTCCATTGATCTATATTTCTGTTTCTGTGCCAATACCAACCTGTTTTGATGACTGTAGCTTTGTAGTATAGTCTGTTGTCAGGGAGCCTGATTCCTCCAGCTCCATTTTTCTTTCTCAAGATTGCTCTGGCTGTTTGGAGTATTTCATGTTTCCTTACAAATCATAAATTCTTTTCTTCTAATTCTGTGAAAAATGCTATAGTTCCATAGGGATTGTATTGAATCTGTAGATTACTTTGGATGGTATGGTCATTTTGACAACATCAATTCTTCCAATCCAGGAGCATGGTATATCTCTCCATCTGTTTGTGTCATCTTTGATTTCTTTCATCAGTATCTTACAGTTTTTGAAGTACAAGTCTTTTACATCCTTGGGTATGTGTTTCTAGATATTTTATTCTTTTTGACGTGATGGTAAATGAGATTGTTTCCTTAATTTCTCTTTCTGATCTTTCACTATTAGTGTATAGGAATGCAAGAGATTTCTGTGTTTTAATTTTGTAGCCTGCAACTTTACCAAATGCATTGATGAGCTCTGGTTTTCTGGCAACATCATTAGCATTTTCTATGTATAGTATCATGTCATCTGCAAATAATGACATATTATTTCTTTTCCTTTTTAATTTTTATTATGAAATTTAAAAATATTACTATATGTATTTTTAGATATATTATATTACATATAACTTAGTTTATATATAATAGAAACATAGCATATTTATGTACATATATATGCACATATACATATAACTTTTCAGATTTTATATTCATTTCATTTATAAAACAAGATAAATATATTCTCATTATTTACCATAACTGTGTTCTACAAGGTTGCTGCAAACAGTGAATTAGTGAGTACTAGACCACTGTTCCTAGCAGTAAATACAGTTCTTCAAGCCTCTGGTCACATTTTGGTCTCATTTCATCAACCAACCAAAGTACAGTCTTTTTTTATGTGTGTTCATGTTTGAATACACCTTCTTTACTATACTGGTAATTCATTAATATCAAACTCACACCCAAGTCTGACAGCCCCTGAGTGAAGCTTACCCAACACATGTATTTTCCCCATAAGGCACACCATAGCCTCCTCAGGTTTAGGGCACTAGATAGCTCTGCACCTCCATGCTTGTGGACTGTTTAAAAAGAGAGATTACCAGAAAAGATGGAGGTAAAAAGATGCCAAACTGTGTCCCAGCAGACTGAGAAAAGGACACTTGTATGGTATGAGACTTGGAATAAAGCAGAGGCACACTGTATTCAGCCTTAACCAGGAACATGTGCCTGGTGACTCAGACTTTTCAGTATTCTGCACACATCTGTGAGTAACCACAAAAGCACTGCAGTTGTTTATTTTGGAATTAAAATAATTTTAATGAGTTGGCAACTTCACAAATACAGAATCCATGAATAATGAGGATCACCTTTGAAAGCTTATGTATGTATAACATAAATAAGGGCAAGTGTGTATACATGTGAAATACTGGGCTCAATGAATCACAAGCTGGAGTCAGAATTGCTGGGAGAAATATCAACAGCCTCGGATATGCAGTACAGTACCACTCAAATGGCAGAAAATGAAAAGGAACTAAAGAGCCTCTTGATGAAGGTTAAAGACGAAAGTGAAAAAGCTGACTTGAAACTCAACATTCAGAAAACCAGGATCATGACATCCGGTCCCATCACTTCATGGCAGATAGAAGAGGAAAAAATGAAATCAGTGACAGATTTTATTTTCATGGGCTCCAAGACATGATACTATACACAGAAAATCCTAATGATGCTTCCAGAAAATCAGACCTCATCAATGAATTTGGTAAAGTTGCAAGTTACAAAATTAATACACAAAAATCTCTTTCATTCCTATATACTAATAATCAAAGATCACTGCCAACAGTGACTACAGCCATGAAATTTAAAAGATGCTTGCTTCTGGGAAGGAAAGATATGACAAACCTAGAGAGCATATTAAAAAAGAAAGACATCACTTGCCGACAAAGGTCCGTATAGTCCAAGCTATGGATTTTCCAGAAGTCATGTACCAATGTGATATTTGGACCGTTAAGAAGGCTGAGTGTCAAATAATTGATGCTTTTGAATTGTGGCACTGGAGAAGACTTTTGAGAGTCCCTTGGACTGCAAAGAGATCAAACCAGTCCGTCCTAAAGGAGACCAGTCCTGAGTATTCGTTGGGAGCACTGTTGCTGCAGCTGAAGCTCCAGTGCTTTGGCCACCTGATGTGAGGAGCCAACTCATTGGAGAAGACCCTGATGCTGGGAGAGATTGAGGGCAGGAGGAGAAGGGGGTGGCAGAGGATAAATTAGTTAGCTAGCATCACCAACTCAATGGACACGAATGTGAGCAAACTCCAGGAGACAGGGAAAGACAGAAGAGCCTGGCATGCTGCAGTCCACAGAGCCACAAAAAGATGGACATGACTCATTGGAAAAGACCCTGATGCTGGGAAAGATTGAAGGCGAGAGGAGAAGGGGAGGACTGAGGATGAGGTGGTTGGATGGCATCACCAACTCGATGGACGTGAGTTTGAGTAAACTCTGGGAGTTGGTGATGGACAGGGAGGCCTGGTATGCTGCAGTCCATGGGGTCACAGCTTTTTGAACCCTGGCAAAACCATTACATCTGAGAAGTATGCTCAGCAGATCAATGAAACGCTCCTAAAAGTGCAGTGCCCACCGCTGGCACTGGTCCACAGAAAGGGCCTGATTCTTTCCATGACAATTCCTGACCCCATGTTGTACAACCAGTGCTTCAAAATTTGAATAAGTTGAGCTCTGAGGTTTTGTCTCACCTTCCATATTCACCTGACATCTCACCAACCAACTTTCACTTCTACAAGCATCTTGACAACTTTTTGCAGGGAAAATGTTTCCACAACCAGCAGGATTCAGAAAATGCTTTCCAAGAGTTCATCAAATCCCAAAGCACAGATTTTTTTATGCTTCAGGAATAAAAAACTTATTTCTTGTTGGCAAAGATGTATTGATTGTAATGGTTCCCACTTTGATTAATAAAGATATATTTGAGCCTAGTTATAATAATTTAAAATTCATGGTCTGAAACTGCAGTTATCCACTCCAGTATTCTTGCCTAGAGAATCCCGTGGACAGAGGAGCCTGGTGGGCTGCTGTCCATAGGATCTCACAGAGTCAGACACAACTGAAATGACTTAGCATGCACGCACGCATTGGAGAAGGCAATGGCAGCCCACTCTAGTGTTCTTGCCTGGAGAATCCCAGGGACAGAGGAGCCTGGTGGGCTGCTGTCTATGGGGGCCGCACATAGTTGGACACAACTGAAGTGACTTAGCAGCAGTAGCAGCAACCTAATAAAACACACAGTTCGTCTAAGATTTTGGAAACTGCATATAATTAATTTGAGTGCTCCCTAAATGAATGGCAGAGTTATCTAAAAAATACCTTAATTTTTACTACCTTAGTAATATTTTATTTTAATTGGTTTCATCCTCACAAACTAAAGGAACACGTCCAGCGTTTGTCACTAAGTTGGCATCTTGTATGTGCATGCTGTCACTTCAGTCATGTTAGACTCTCTGTGACCCTATGGGCTATAGCCCACCAGGCTCCTTTCTCTGTGGGATTCTCCGGGCAAGAAGACTGGACTGAGTTGTCATGTCCTCCTTTAGGGACTGAACCCATGTCTCTTACGGGTCCTGCACTGGTAAGCAGGTTCTTTACCACTCACATCACTTGGGAAGCCCACATTAACATCATAAGTGTGCGTAAAAGATTGTGACAACAAAATGTTGGTGGTGTTTTTCTGCAAGCAGTGTGTTGAGAAATGGTAGCTCAGTGTCTCCAGAAATCCGAATTGCATCCCAAGTTTCTAGAAAATTTTTTTTTCTTTTTTTTTTTCTTTGTTTTGGTTGCATTGGGTCTTAGTTGTGGCCTTTGGGATCTTAGTTCCCTGACCAAGGGTTGAACCCATGTCCCTTCATTGCAGGGTGGATTCTTAACCACTGGACTAACAAGGAAGTCCCAAGTTTTTTATTTCTAAGATTGCCTTGCAAAAGAGAATCATCTCTCATAGGACTTTATCAAAGATGATTACAGCAGAGAAAACAACTCCTTTTAGCTTCAAAATCATGTTTAAAAAAATGGAAAACAGTAATTTAAAGTATTTCCTCCTATCCCAATTTGGTTTTATGGTTTTAATATGGCTATTAGGTTTGGACAGAGAGCCTATTTTTGTTTTATTCCTTTAGTGAGAATCATTCTTCTGCCACATTGAACTGCAGTGTTTATTCAGTAAAACTTGTTCATACAGTGAAGCCAAAGCTGTTTTAGAATACATCACAAGGAATCATTATGAATAACTGAAACTCACTTCACTCCACTCGCAACTAGTTAGGGGCTTATATTGTGTAAAAAGCTGTTAAGCGTCTGTTTTCTTTATCTATGTACAGTGCTGAGCATGATACAGTGACAGTTGGCGTATTCAGTTAAACATTATTACGTATTGTATCACTTAAGTATTTCAAGAGCTTGAAATCCAACATATTCAAAGAATATTTATGTAGCCCCCTACTAATTATTGGGGGTACTATGCTAAATATTTTGTATATGTTAACAGATTAAATTATATGCCTAAGATTCTGTGTGTGTTAGTCACTCAGTCATGTCCGACTCTTTGCGACCCCTTGGACTGTAGCCTGCCAGGCTTCTCCATCCGTGGGATTTTCCAGGCAAGAATACTGGAGTAGATTGCCATCTCCTTCTCCAGGGGATCTTCCCTACCCAGGGATTGAACCCGGGGCTTCCCTGGGGGCTTAGCAGGTAAAGAATCCACCTGCAGTGTGAGAGATCTGTGTTCAAATCCTGGGTTGGAAAGATCCCCTAGAGAAGGGATCGGCTACTCATTCCAGTATTCTGACGGGAGAATCCCATGGACTATACAGTCCATGGGATCACAAAGAGTCAGACACCACTGAGCGACTTTGACTTTCTTTCTCCTGCATTGCAAGGAGGCTGTTTACCATCTGAGCCACCAGGGAAGCCTAAGATTACAAAGCTAATTTCAGAGGCAGAATCAGAATAGAATACACATCACTGGATTCTCATTCTAGGGTGTGTTAAATTTCATAAATCATTTACTCGGTGCATCTAGAATAGTCCAAAAAACTTCTTCTTTCTCAGTCTTAAATTCTATATTAAAAAAAAAAAAAAAAAGATGCAAGGGCAGTTGGAAGAACTTCCTTCCTGAAAGTGTTATGCATTGTGTTGTTTTGTTGTTTTCTCTTAAACTTTTCTGTGGTTCTAGAATTACTTCTGAAAACAAACTGTTTTCATCAGCAGCCCAAAGTAAATTTTGTAAGAAAATAGGTTAGCATTGGAGACTTTTCAAAGTGAAGTCATGGAACATCTATCCTGTTTCTTAATATGGCTGATTGAACTGTAGCTTTATGTAAGCATTTTAAAAATCCAGAAGGGAGAGGGGAAACATACCTCTGCTACCATCTCCCAGGATTGCTGTTAAATTCAGGCAGTCCTGTAGAGGACCTGCATAACACTCCATGGTGGCTTTGCAGACATGTCCAGACCTTCAAACAAACACTGTCTTGAGGTTGTGGAACAGCAGCCGAAGCTGACCACTGTCTAAGTTGTGAAGCAGTCACTGACATTTCCCAAGAGGCCACAGGTTTGATTTCATGCCCAGTTCCAATATTTATAATCATTTTGCCCTACTCCTTTCTGTCTTTTAATTTTTCCAAATGGCTGCAAGTGTGCCCCCAAAGGAAATTATTATGAAAAGACAACTTCTTTCACTAGCTCCGGGGTGGTTTTTTTTCTTTGATTTTTTTGTCCAGTAGCTCAGTGATTTTCAAACTGTGTCACAGACAGCTAGTGGTGAATTAAATGAATTTAGTGGGTCACAACGACATTTTGAGACCTGGGGGACTAGACTAAAACTATTATTAAAAGCACTGTAAGAAGTGGGAGTATTTTTTACATTTTTGTGCCAAGTATGTGTGTATGTATATAAAGTAATACATTAATGCTAGAATGCTTACTGGCCAGTGGAAGTCATTGCTATACATACTTTATGTGATGGGAGTTTCTGTGTTATTTTAAACAATTTTAAAATAGTGATGTAATCCCTTTCCCAAATTTGATCTTTGGGTTTGTGTCCAGCTATCATTCTTTATTTCTAGCAAATCAGTGGGTGCACTGTCATGTCATCACTTGAAGTTAGGAGAAAGTATTAGTATTTTATCCTATGTCTGCATAGAAGTCAGCTCTGGGTCTACTCAACTGTGGTCTGATGTGAAGAGCACTGGTAAAGATCATTACATACCATCTCTCTTTAGGTTTTTACTTGGTTTTTGGACCTTTGCTTGAGAGAATTGTTTTCAACTAATTATTGGCATTTAAATCCTCGACAGACAAATTTGATGTGAATATCAAGTTATTTAGTATTTTATTTTCTCAGGTTAATGTGTCTAATTTAAAGAAATTACTTAGAAAATATTAACTGAATGGAAATTAAATATAACCTATTCAATCATATCTATTCATAGATTTTAAATAAAATTCTATAATTATGTTCCAATAAAATTTTTTAAAGATAAAATAAACTTTTGTTGGAGTACATTAGCATTAATGTATTAAGATATATTTCATATTATTTGATCTATTTTGTTTGAGATGGTTATAACCATTTATCATATCTCATCTATTTCTTTTCTTGCATTTTCAGCTAAAATTGACCAAGAAGCAGAGGAGAACTCACTGACAGAGACTCATAAGTGGTAAGAAATTACTTCCCTTTAATATTTGTTCTCAGAGTAGGCTTATAAAACATTTAATGTGCTTCATCTCAAGGAGTCAATCATTAGCTCAGCTTTTATTTTCAAGCATTAAAGTGTACTTTAATTATACACTGGATTTCTGACTTTTATTTTTATAATTCTGGATGACATGTAAACCTATTATATCAAATTTTTGTGACTAGATGGCTTATTAGCACCTTCTATTTAGAACAGGTTTTAGGGCTGTGGAAATACCAGAAAGGAAAACAGCAGGAAACTATTTCAAGAAAAAGTGTGATGGGTTTGGTTATAGGGCATGAGTTTCCATATGCAAAAGCAGAATTCAAGTGGGCACCCTGAGTTCCCCTTGCATGACCCTTACTTTCACAGTAGAGGTTTGCCATCAACAGTTCAGTTCAGTTGCTCAGTCATGTCTGACTTTGCAACCCCATGGACTGCAGCACACCAGGCTTCCCTGTCCATCACCAGCTCCTGGAGTTTACTCACGTCCATCGAGTCGGTGATGCCATCCAGCCATCTCATCCTCTGTCCTCCCCTTCTCCTCCCACCTTCAATCTTTCTCAGCATCAGGGTCTTTTCCGAAGAGTCCGTTCTTAGCATCAGGTGGCCAAAGTATTGGAGTTTCAGCTTCAGCATCAGTCCTTCCAATGAATTCAGAATTGATTTTCTTTAGGATGGACTGGTTGGATCTTCTTGCAGTCCAAGGGACTCTCAAGAGTATTCTCCAACACCACAGTTCAAAAGCATCAATTCTTTGGTGCTCAGCTTTCTTTATAGTCCAACTCTCACATCCATACATGAGTACTGGAAAAACCATAGCTTTGACTAGGTGGGCCTTTGTTGACAAAGTAATGTCTCTGCTTTTTAATGTACTGTTTACGTTGGTCATAGCTTTTCTTCCAAGGAACAAACGTTTTTTAATTTCATGGCTGCAGTCACCATCTGCAGTGATTTTGGAGCCCCCAAAAGAAAGTCTATTACTGTTTTCACTGTTTCCCCATCTATTTGCCATGAAGTGATGGGACTGGATACCATAATCTTCATTTTTTAAATGTTGAGTTCTAAGCCAGCTTTTCCACTCTCCTCTTTCACTTTCATCAAGAGGCTCTTCAGTTCCTCTTTGCTTTCTGCCATAAGTGTGATGTCATCTGCATATTTGAGGTTATTGATATTTCTCCTGGCAATCTTGATTCCAGCTTGTGTTTCATCCAGCCCAGCATTTCACATGATGCACTCTGCATTAAGTTAAAAAAAAAGAGGAAGTGGCGGTGCGAGGGCTGCTGCACAGCTAGCAGAGCCGTGGTCCGGACGGCAGCGCGTGCCCCAAGCTCTCCGTCTTACCCCGCCCGCCAGCCCGAGCCCAGCCCACGGCCCCAGCAGCAGCCCCGAGAGCAGCCGAAAAAAAAATAAATATTAAAAAAAAATAAAAAAGGCAGGGTGACTATATATAGCGTTGACATACTCCTTTCCCAATTTGGAACCAGTCTGTTGTTCCAAGTCCAGTTCTAATTGTTGCTTCTTGACCTGCATACCAGTTTCTCAGGAGACAGGTAAAGTGTTCTGGTATTCCCATCTCTTTAAGAATTTTCCACAGTTTGTTGTGATCCATACAGTCAAAGGCTTTAGCATAGTCAATGAAGCAGAAGTAGATGTTTTTCTGATCTCATGGGTGTTGGCAATGTGATCTTTGGTTCCTCTGCCTTTTCTAAATCTAGCTTGAATATCTGGAAGTTCCCAATTCACATACTGTTAAAGCTGATCTTGAAGGATTTTGAGCATAATCTTGCTAGCATGTGAAATGAGTGCAATTGTGCAGTAATTTGAACATTCTTTGGCATTGCCCTTCTTTGGGATTGGAATGAAACCTGACCTTTTCCATTCTTGTGGCCACAGCTGAGTTTTCCAAATTTGCTGGCATATTGAATGCAACACTTTAAATAGTATCATCTTTTAGGATTTGAAATAGCTCAGCTAGAATTTCATCACCTCCACTAGCTTTGTTCATAGTAATGATTCCTTAGGCCCACTTGACTTCACGCTCCAGGATGTCTGGCTCTAGGTGAGTGACCACATCATCGTGGTTATCCAGACCATTAAGACCTTTATTGTACAAGTTCATCTGTGTATTCTTGATATCTCCTCTTAGTATGTTCGGCTTCTGTTTGGTCCATACCATTTCTATCCTTTATTGTGCCCATCTTTGCATGAAATGTTCCCTTGGTATCTCTAATTTTATTGATGAGATCTCTAGTCTTAGTAATTTAAGATAACAGTTGTATTCAATCATACCATGATTCACATCCATTAGAGTTGTATGTTTTAATAAACTATGCTACTAGCCCAGTAGATGTTCTAGAAAAAACAGTTGAATAAAAGTACTCACTTTCATATTGAAAGAAAATATTTTTCAGGCTAGAATGAAACTAAAAGAAAAATGAAAGTTATCAGTGACTCTACCTATATACACATTTCATAAGGCAAATTAGAAATCTTCTTTAGGTTGTTGTAGTTAGAGGGGCATATTTGGTTACAAGCTACAGAGAACCACCTTCAATTAAGTAACACATGGGATTAAGTAACTCAGTTAAATTACATGGGATTAAGTAACTCATGGGGTTTCTTGGAGGCCTCCAGGCTGTACAGTAAAGGGAAACAGCCTCCAAATGTGGGAACCCGGCAGGGATGAGCACAGAGCCCAGTCCTTGGCCAGATTAGAGTCACTGGCAAATTGTGGTTTCACTTTTTTTCAAGTTGTCTGATTTGGAGATATTTATTGAAACCATACCTCCATTTCCTCGTTTCTACAATGAGGAGAATAATGGAAAAGTGCCAGGCACAGTATCAGCACTGTGTATTGGTATTCTTGGTATTCTTCTCACTTCATGATGTTTACTATGGGGACCTGCCACTAATGACCAAGTCTGAATTTTCCCTGTGGCTATTATTGCAGATTCTGAAAAGGGTGAGTCTGATTAACTCCCAGACAGGTGGCATGGGCTCCCGAAGTTCAGCTCAGGCTGTGGGTGGCTGGTGCGGCAAGTCTTGCCAGCTAAGAAGTAATGGCCCATTGACTTAGGGGGCATAGGTAGTATAACAGTAAGGGTTAAAAAGAGATAATTTGGTGAATTGCCAATGACTTTTTATAGGTTAAACTTGTTTCTATGTGGGAATTTTACATCACAAAATGCATCATTTCACTTTTTGTGACTATAGTTGCATACATCAGATGTGAGTAAACTTACATGAAAAGTAGCATGAAGAATTGTTTTGCCTGGTTTGTTCACCATTTGTCCTGAGAGTTTAGGACTTAGACCAGTGGAAATTTCAGCTGCATTTACTTTGCAAACTTTACATCAGAGCTGGTAGGAAATCACCTCATAGACTCTTGCCCCACTGAAGTTGTACATCTGCAGAAAGTGTTCCAGAGGAAGACAGCAATGCACCTAGGCTGACTGCAGGCCAATACATCTTTATGATCTGTTTCCTTCATTTGCATGGGAGGTCAACATAAGTAGACAGTTTTTAACACAGTAGCCAAACATGCAGAAGATCCACCATACACACAGTTTTTCCACTAGACAGTATGCTTTTTTTTTTTTTACTTTTCTTTTTTTAATTAATATAAATGTATTTATTTTAATTGGAGGCTAATTACTTTACAACATTGTATTGGTTTGGACATACATTGACATAAATCTGCCACGGGTGTACGTGTGTTCCCCATCCTGAACCCCTCTTCCACCTCCCTCCCATACCATCCCTTTAGGTCACCCCAGTGCACCAGCCCCAAGCATCCTGTATCCTGCATAGAACCTGGACTGGCGATTTGTTTCACATATGATAATATACATGTCTCAATGCCATTCTCCCAAATCATCCCACCCTCTCCTTCTCCCACAGAGTCCAAAAGATTGTCCTATACATCTGTGTCTCTTTTGCTGTCTCACATACAGGGTTATCGTTACCATCTTTCTAAATTCCATATATATGCATTAGTATACTGTATTGGTGTTTTTCTTTCTGGCTTACTTCACTCTGTATAATCGGCTCCAGTTTCATCTACCTCATTATAACTGATTCAAATATATTCTTTTTAATGGCTGAGTGATACTCCATTGAGTATATGTACCACAGCTTTCTTATCCATTCATCTGCTGATGGACATCTAGGTTGCTTCCATGTCCTGGCTATTGTAAACAGTGCTGCGATGAACACTGGGGTACACGTGTCTCTTTCAATTCTGGTTTCCTCAGTGTATATGCCCAGAAGTGAGATTGCTGGGCAAACAGCACTTTCTTTCAAAGGTCTAAGGTTTTCCCAGGTCCTGTCCTGCCTGCTCCTTTCCAATGTCAGCCCATCTAGGTGAGACTAAACGCACCTGCTTCTGGCCACAGAGACTCCTAAGGAAAAATATCAGTATATTTGCAATGAAATATATTTTAATCCCTCTGGTAATACTGTGGTGTGGAATTTGCATCTGTACCAAGTTTTGAAAAAGTAAGATCAGTCCCTAGATTTGGATGAATATTAATAGATGCAGATTTTGCAGGGCTTCTCAAAAGTTGCCTAACCTTATTTTTTAACCCACTAAAATATTTCCCCAAGTGACTGGGGGTTACTTTTAAAGTTATGAAAATGTATCCTCATAAAATAATTCATAAAGTCTTTTTGGTTTGTTTGTAGTATTTACATTGTTTAGCAATAAAGTCATTAGTACTTCTGGGAGAAATCATGAATTGATCAAAATTATTTGATTTAACAGTATTGAAATCAAAATTCTTTTAGCATTGGGCAATTATTTATTTATCTTTATTTTTAATATAAATTCATTTATTTTAATTGGAGGCTAATTACTTTACAACATTGTATTGGTTTGGCCATACATTGACATGAATCTGCCATGGGTGTACACGTGTTAACCATCCTGAAGCCCCCTCCCACCTCCCTCCCCATCCCATCCCTCTAGGTCATCCCAGTGCACCAGCCCCGAGCGTCCTATATCATACATTGAACCTGGACTGGTGATTTGTTTCACATATGATATTATACATGTTTCAATGCCATTCTCATAAATCATCCCACCCTCGGAACACTGGTTTTTTTAAAATTTGCCTTTAAAATCCTGTAAAAATATAGGTGAGAATATTCTTGACTTTGAGTTGATCACTGTGAAGAATCTACCAGAAAGAGAGCAAAAAGTGATAAAAAAGGGAAACAAGAGATTGAGAAACAAGTTCAGTAAATTTAAAAAAAAAGGACGGGGTGGCTAGAAATAGGATGTGATAAAGATACTTCACTAAATAGTATTTTTTATTTTATTCTAGAGTATAGTGAATCAGTACCTGGGAGAGAGTCTTATCCAGTGTTCTTTTTCTTTGACCTGAAATTTAGACCTCACTCTTTTGAAGCTGATTTCATTTTAAGCCTTCAGTGACAGCTGAGAGCATGGTTGCGTATTGGTAATACAGGTACTCTGTCATCATTTATTTAGAGAACTTGAAATATAGGCCCTGTAAAAAATAACAAGAAAATTATTGCTTCTGATATTTCAAGCTATGAATCAACATGCTCATATAATCAGAAGAAAAGTGATCAAAACCCTTTTGTACCTCCAAGTCTACACTCTAAAGCTGAGCTACTCTTTCTTCACTTGAAGACTCCACTGATGTCTTAGGAGAAACAGTGTCTTATAGGTTGGCATACACATTTTAAAAATTGATGTTAAGAACCTTTTAATTCCTGTCCTTACTTAATGAACATAAATATATAGGTCTCATTTTTTTTTTCAAAACTCATGCCACATATCTTTCCTTTTTCCCTTTAGCTATATCCCACATGTTCCTGGTTAGATACAGATAAAGATAATATTTCAAATCTACTAACTTAATCTGAAATGTTTTATCAACCGTGCTATTCAAGTGGCTAAGTCATGTTCTCAAATACAGGCTTTCAGAATTTGGACCTCATGTTAAAAGCAGCCTCTATGGTTAGAGTTTGTGTTTGCATAGGGCATTTTACAGTTTCATGCTATTGAATCTTCTTTCTGTACACAGTGCCTATAGAAAAATGTGAGATTCTATTTTAATGGATTATGAGATCTAATTTCCTCATATAAATCTCTGGGGGAGGGGAGAATCTCTTCCCTATCCTCCCCAATAATTTGTACACACACAGTTATTCAGCGTTATAATATTTGTGTAAACTCCATAAATTATCCAGCATTTTAATAGAAATGACAAGATAATAAGGAAAACAAGTAGCAAGAGATTAAAATAGTCATAAATGTCCTTACTGCTTTGCTACAGTTGTTAAATATTTAAATCTACAGTTGTTAAATATTACTGTGTTGATTTAAGACAGTGGCATTTTTTCATAGCCTATTTGTTCAAGAACAAAATTTACCAGAAATATCAGGGGATGCATGTCTAAGTAATTTTTAATGTTAAAATTTTTTTAGAATCAGTAACCACAAATAACTACCCACTCAAATTATTTTGATAAAAAATAAATTAAAGAAAAAACTAAATGTCAAAATTGTTTCAATTATGTTTATCATTTGGTACAGAATAAATTTAGTGATGTTAATTATAAGAACAATGAGTGAAGGATGGGATAGCCTATCTCCCAGATAATAGTTCATAAATAAGAAAAAAGTGAAGATTTGCTGCTAGGTAATATAAAATGATACTGGCATTTTAAAAATCATTATTTCTTAATTCCATCCTAAAGAAGACATATTTCAGTGCCATCTCAGAAGTGAAATGCTATCTTTAAGGTTTTCTGTTTGCATTTTCTCACTAGCTAAATCAAGGAATCTGAAAAATTGACAGTCAGTGATAGGGCGGAAAAATGAAGGCTTTGAAATAGTGAACAAGGTGTCAGCATTCAGAAGGGGACAATGAGAAGAAGGCCTGTGTTAACAGGGGGAAATGAAAGGATTTATCTTTTCACCACTCTGAAGTGGTCTTTTTTGCATAGGATGGTTCTGAGAAGAGCTCTAAAAGGAGTAAAATGAAGAGAAATAAAGTCAACTAGATTAATTATAAATGACAAACAGGAAAGAAGATAGGGAGGTATAGTTAAGTAACATTACTTCTGCTATAAGTTTTGTAGATACTCCTTATCAAATTAAGAATCTCCTTCACTTAACTAATTTGCTAAGTTTTAAAATTATGAATAGGGATTAAATTTTTTTCAAACATTTTTTTTCTAAAGCTATTGAATGGTTGTATTAATTTTCTCCTTTAACATGTTAATGTGAAATACATAGATTTTTTTTTTTTTAATGTTGAGCCAACCTTGCAATCCTGAAATAAACTAACTTGGTTATGGGGGGAAAAAAGAAGTAGGGGGAAATCAACCTTAGGATAATGGTTCTGTCAGAAGTAGATCTAGATTTCTAGATTTCTGCTCAGGACATTGACCAAATAAATTTCAAAAGAATTAAGGAAATAAACATTAAAGTTGAAACTTAAACCAGAAGAAAATAATGGGAAATACCTGTAGATTTTAAAACTGGGGAAAGTTTACCAAGCATTGTAGCCACAGAGTGTCAATGTGTATCTCTATTTTGCTTACTGTTCCTGAGTTTCCTGTTGTTTGTTGGTGTTCTTCTAAGTAGCAAATTGCAGACGATACGTAGTCAGATTCATTTAGGAAAGTTTTTTCAGCTTGTTATCCTCATATTTTCCAGGCATACACTATTTCTCCAGTTCATTTTGCTTTTGATTAATTTTTATTTTTCTTAAGGTTTTAATTGAAAAAGTCAATTAGTACCACCAGGCTTGTAACAAAAAGCAGCCTCCCCCTGTTCCACCCTTCCCTACACCCAATTACATTTCTCTTAGCAGTTTCCTCTCATATTTCTGCCATATTTCTCAATAATAACATTGTACTACTAGTTCATTTGCAATAAAGGTAGGTGAAGTTGTTTTTTTTTTAACATAAGCAGACTTTGTGTTTTATTTACTGTTTTATCCTCAGTACCTACAACTGTGCCTGGCATATAATAAATACTCAGTACCGATTTGTAAAATGATGAATAAACACATAAACATCTATTCCATCCTACGCACATGCAAAGATTCCACCAGAAAATTACTAGAGCTAATCCATGAATATAGTAAAGTTGCAGGATATAAAATCAACACACAGAAATCCCTTGCATTCCTATACACTAATAATGAGAAAGCAGAAAAAGAAATTAAGGAAACAATTCCATTCACCATTGCAACAAAAAGAAGAAAATACTTAGGAATATATCTACCTAAAGAAACTAAAGATCCATATATATAGAAAACTATAAAACACTGATGAAAGAAATCAAAGAGGACACTAATAGATGGAGAAATATACCATGTTCATGGATTGGAAGAATCAATATAGTGAAATGAGTGTACTACCCAAAGCAATCTACAGATTCAATGCAATCCCTATCAAGCTACCAGCAGTATTTTTCACAGAGCTAGAACAAATAATTTCACAATTTGTATGGAAATACAAAAAACCTCAAATAGCCAAAGCAATCTTGAGAAAGAAGAATGGAACTGGAGGAATCAACCTGCCTGACTTCAGGCTCTACTACAGAGCCACAGTCATCAAGACAGTATGGTACTGGCACAAAGACAGAAATATAGATCAATGGAACAAAATAGAAAGCCCAGAGATAAATCCACACGCCTATGGACACCTTATCTTTGACAAAGGAGGCAAGAATATACAATGGAGTAAAGACAATCTCTTTAACAAGTGGTGCTGGGAAAACTGGTCAACCACTTGTGAAAGAATGAAATTAGATCACTTTCTAACACCATACACAAAAATAAACTCAAAGTGGATTAAAGATCTAAATGTAAGACCAGAAACTATAAAACTCCTAAAGGAGAACATAGGCAAAACACTCTTCAACATAAATCACAGCAGGATCCTCTATGATCCACCTCCCAGAATATTGGAAATAAAAGCAAAAATAAACAAATGGGATCTAATTAAAATTAAAAGCTTCTGCACGACAAAGGAAACTATAAGCAAGGTGAAAAGACAGCCTTCAGAATGGGAGAAAATAATAGAAAATGAAGCAACTGAGAAACAACTAATCTCAAAAATATACAAGCAATTTATGCAGCTCAATTCCAGAAAAATAAACGACTCAATCAAAAAATGGGCCAAAGAACTAAATAGACATTTTTCCAAAGAAGACATATGGATGGCTAACAAACACATGACAAGATGCTCAACATCACTCATTATCAGAGAAATGCAAATCAAGACCACAATGAGGTACCATTTCACACGAGTCAGAATGGCTGCGATCCAAAAGTCTACAAGCAATAAATGCTGGAGAGGGTGTGGAGAAAAGGGAACCCTCTTCCACTGCTGGTGGGAATGCAAACTAGTACAGCCACTAAGGTAGGTGAAGTTTTAACTCACATTGTTACCAAATCAAGCTTGGGTCAGCTCACCAATGTGCGGAAAAGTCGATCTACTAACACTGGGTTGTGACGAAGGAAAATACAGCATTTATTGCAGGTGTCAAGCAAGGAGAACAGGCCGGTCATGCTCAAAGGATTAAAACTGATGGCTTTCAAACATGGGTTTAAAGGCCACATTTGGGGTAAGAGTCACAGGGTACATGATCATGTCATAGTTTTTCTTCTGGCTGATTGGTGATGAGGTAACTGGGTGATATTTTGAGAATCTCCATCATCAGTCCTCAGGCTTTAACCAATCTTCCTTTGTTTCTGCATTTTCTCACTTCTCTCATCATTAACTGCTTGAGTCTCCTCTTTGGAACTCAGTTATTGTATTCTTCATCTCTGTTCAATTCTTCTTTATTTTTTTCTAATTCTTTCTTAAAAACTACCTTCTCCCTCTGTTCATCCAGTCTTCTCCCAAATTGTTTGACTATTATGATTATTACCTTGAACTCTGTCAGGTATATTGCCTATCTCCACATCACTTAGTTCTTCTGGGGTTTTATTTTTTTCTTCTTGGAATGTGTTCCTCTGTCATCTCATTTTTCCTAATTTGCTGTTCTTACTTCTATGTATCTGGTGGATTGGTTACATTTCCCGACCTGGGAGAAGTGGCATCCTGTAGGTTCCAGCAGCACATTCTCCTCTGGATACAGTAGCTGCATGCTCCAGGAGTACCCCTGTTGGGTTGCCTTGGTCCTTCTCTTGAGGCAGGCTGGCTATTGTGGATGGTCTCCTAGGCATTGCTGGGCCCTGGTCCCTTTGCCAAGTCCTGCCTTCTTGCTGATGGGTGGGGTGAGGGCCAGGGACTTCTGAGACTGGTGTCTGCATACTGGTATGTGGGACCCCCTCCAGTGCACATGTCCACGATAAAGCTGTAGCGTCTGCTCAGACCCTGGGTCCCACACCTCTTGAAATGCCTGAATATTTCCCTTTGTCCCTGAACAGTGGAGAAGGACCAGGGGGATTAGTACAGCACATGCTCCCCACAGTATTTCAGGGTCATCCCTCTAGTCAGTGAGTTCTGGGTCTGAAATCAGCTCAACTCCAGGAACTGAGCAAGGCATCTTGATTTTTTATTAGAGCAACTGTTATCCTCCTGTTTCTCTGTCCTTGCCCTTTCCTTTGGTTGTAGATGTTAAACAGTGTTGTCTCCACACTCGCTGTGGGGCAGACAGGATAGTAACTGTGATCCCTGGGCTTCACTAACTTCCCTGGTTAATTTATCATCTCCATGGATGTTAATGGGCTCAGCTGTGACTGTCTTTCCTTTCCTGGCCCACAGCGTGGACTGAAAACAGTATCCCTGTTACCAGCACAGTCTTGACTGCCTTGGTGCACAGTGGGCCCTCTGGGACCTCCCGTGGAGCATTCCTTTGCTTAGTGTTCTGGATTCCTTTGCTATATATGGGCATGCCCACAGATCTCAGCCTCCTCACTCCCTCTTCTGTTTTCCAGAGCAGCTGAGTCATGTCTGCTTCTCTCTGCATTGGCACCATTTACTCTAGACCTGTAAGAGTCACTCCTGGGTCCCACTACCTCAGGAAAGTTCATTCTTGCAGCCACCTGTGTATGTAATCTCTTTTCCTTCCTCAGGTCTGGCACTTTCCTAGACAGGGAGCTCACCTTTCCTAGAGAAGAGTAGGCCTCCCTCTACAAACTAAGGATAGTTTCAGGAATCTGTAAGGGTGACTCATATCTTTCTCACTTGTTTCAGTATCCCACATTTTCCTAGCCAGGGATCTGATTTTAGCATAGCAGACCTGCTTGGCTGTGCTTATAAATGTCTCTAGCTCTTCAGTTCTGTTAGATCTGCTTTTTGCTGTGTCGCTATTTCTGTTCTCTCACTACAGGTGATAACAGCTTCTTTCCAATTATCAAGTTGCCCCCTCGTCTTTAGCTGTCTCTTAGTGCTCAGGATCCCTCATTATCTCTCTGTGGGGTGTCAGTCCAACTCAGCTGTAGTCAGCCAGTTCCAGTGTCTCTGTGGCTTTTTCTCTCCATATCTTCAACAACCTGAGTCATCACACCTGTGAGGACATTTCCTAGGCCACTTTGCTGATATCTTTACCAGTTCATGGCCTCCTCCACTGTGCCAGGGTCCACCCTGTGTACCACCCAGGACAGTGGGGTGCTGGCTGACTGTGTCTCAGACCTCATCTTACTGCTTGTTTTCTCAGGCTTCTTGTGGTTCCACTTATACTATTTCAAGTTTTCCACAAACCTGGTGCCAAAACTGGATTTACTGGGGAAAACAGTAATGGAGGCAGAGGAAGCTGGGGCGGCTATTAGACCCTGATGCAGGTCGAGCTCTCATGGTGGAGAGGGAAGGAAGAAAGCCTAAATAGCAAAAGCCTTAGGCTGCAGTGCCGTTACCAGAAAGTTTTGGTAAAGCCAATTGAAAGTCCTTGAGCCAAAGTCACCATTTAGAGGAGCCTTTATCTCCTAGATGACACCTACACCAGCATCCCTGCTGAGTGCACTTGCTGGCCAGGAGCAAACCCGGGCCTCTGTGCAGATGCAGTGATGGACTTCAGATCACAGCATCCAAGGCCCTTGCTCATTTCCATTTTCCACAGTTGGAACTGGGAGATCTGAAAGATGCATACTTGTAGCTGCCACAAACAGCTACAATAAATTTTATTTCTATTTTTAATCCCTTTAAATTAACCAATGTTTATTTAATATTTTTGCCCTTTCCCAAAGTTATATAACACCTTCAAATTGTTTAGCTTTTCTCACCACAGGTTGTTGATCAGTATTTTAGGGGTGTGTGTGTGTGTGTGTGTGTGTGTGTAAGATGTGATGTCTGTTTATAGATTCCTTTTGTTAATTTTTTGCATATAAATATTCAGCTGTTCCAGCACATTTGTTGAAAAGACTATCATTTCTCCACTGAGTTACGTTCCTTTGTTCCTTTTTCAAAGATCAGTCAGCTATATTTCTGAGCCTATTTTTGGACACTCTATTCTGTTTCATTAATGTATATGTCTACTCTTTTGCTAATATATCACACTGTCCCACTTTATAGTGGGTAGTGAATCAGTTTGTCAACATCCACAAAATAACTTGTTAGGATTTTTATTGGAATTACATGGATAAAATTAAGTTGGAAAGAACTGGCATCTTTACAACATTGACTATTCCTACCCAAGTTCATTGGAACAAAGGACTGGTTCAAAATTGGGAAAGGGGTACATCAAAGCTGTATATTGTTACCCTGCTTACTTAACTTATATGCAGAGTGCATCATGTGAAATGCTGGGCTAGATGCATCACAGGCTTTGCTCAAGAATGGCAGGAGAAATATCAACAGCCTCAGATACGCAGATGATACCACCCTTATGGCAGAAAGTGAAGAGGAACTAAAGAGCTTCTTGATGAAAGTGAAAGAGGAGAGTGAAAAAGCTGGCTTAAAACTCAAGATTCAAAAAGCTAAGATCATGGCATCCAGTCCTACCACTTCATGGCAAATAGATAGGGAAAATGTGAAAACAGTGTCAGATTTCATTTTCTAGGGGTCCAGAATCAATGCAGACAATAAGTGTAGCCACAGAATTAAAAGATACTTGCTCCTTAGAAGAATAGCTATGTCAAACCTAGACAGTGTATTAAAAAGCAAAGACATCACTTTGCTGACAAAGGTCTGTGTAGTCAGACCTATGGTTTTTCCAGTAGTCATGGATGTGAGAATTGGACCATAAAGAAGGCTGAGCACCAATGAATTGACACTTCTGAACTGTGGTGCTGGAGAATAGTCTTGAGGGTCCCTTGAACAGCAAAGAGATCAAACCAGTCAATCCTAAAGGAAATCAACTCTGAATATTCATTGGAAGAACCAATGGTGAAGCTCCAATACTTTGGCCACCTGATGCGAAGAGTTAACTCATCGGAAAAGACTCTGATACTGGAAAAAAAAAATTGAGAGAAAGAGGAGAAGGGGGTGACAGAGGATGAGATGGTTAGATGGCACCACTGACTCAATGGACATGAGTTTGAGCACACTTAGGGAGATAGTGATGGACAGAGAAGCCTGGAGTGTTACAGATCATGGGGTCACAAAGAGTCAGATGCAACTTAGTGACTGAACAACAACCCGTGTTCATAGTATATCTCTCCATTTATTTAGATCTTATTTGATATTTTCATCATAGTTTTGTAATTTTCCTCATAGACTTTATATCTGTAACTAGATTTATACCTTAGTATTCCATGTTTTTGTGCTATAGGAAATTATTTATATTTTTAATTTCAAAATTTAATTGTTCAATGCTGGTATATCAGAAAACTTTTGAGTTTTGTTTATTGACCTGTATCCTCAATGTTCCTATATTTGTTTATTAGTTCCAGAAATTATTTTGTAGATTCTTTGGCACTTCTACGTAGACATGCTGTGCTGTGTGCTTCATTGTTCACTCATGTCTGACTTTTTGTGACCCCAAGGACTGTAACCCTCCAGGCTCCTCTATCCATCGGGATTCTCAGGCAAGAATACCAGAGTTGGTTGCCATGCCCTCCTCCAGAGAATCTTCCAGACCCAGGGATTGAACCTAGGTCTTCTGCATTGCAGGCAGATTTTTGCTGTCTGAACCACCAAGGAAGCCGAAGAATACTGGAGTGGGTAGCCTACTTCTTCTCCAGAGGATCTTCCTGGCCCAGGAACAGAACTGGGTCGATTCAATTCCTGCATAGCAGGTGGACCTTCACCAGCTGAGCTACCAGCGAAGCCGCTATGTAGGCATATTCATCTGCAATACAGTTTTACTTCTTCCCGCCCAATCTGTAAACCTTATTTACTTTTCTTGTCTTATTGCATTAGCTACAACTTGCAGTGTGATGTGAAACAGAAGTAAAAGAGCACTCTAGCCTTATAACCATTCTTAGAAGGAAAAATTTCAGTATCTTAACATTTAGTGTGGTATTCAGAGAAGGCAGTGGCACCCACTCCAGTCCTCTTGCCTGGAAAATCCCATGGACGGAGGAGCCTGGAAGGCTGCAGTCCATGGGGTCGCTGAGCATCAGACACGACTGAGCGACTTCCCTTCCACTTTTCACTTTCATGCATTGGAGAAGGAAATGGCAACCCATTCCAGTGTTCTTGCCTGGAGAATATCAGGGACAGAGGAGCCTGGGGGGCTGCCATCTATGGGGTCACACAGAGTCGGACACAACTGAAGCGACTTAGCAGCAGTAGCAGCAGTATGGTGTTAGCTATAGGAGTTATTTTGTAGATGTTCCTTCTTAAGTCAAGGAAATTCTCTATCCCTGGTTTGCTGAGAGTATTTTGTCAAATATCCTTCCTGCATAAATTAATATCATCATATGATTTTGTTTTTAGTTTATTGATGCAGTAGATTAAATTTTTAAATTTGAGTATTCAACTCATTTGCATAACTAAAATAAACATCACTTGGTCATAGTGTATAGCTCTTTTTATTCATGTTGAATTCTATTGGCTAATTTTGTTGTGAATTTTTTAATTTATTCTCAAGAGGCATATTGGCCTGCACTTTTTTTTTCTTGAAATATCATTATCTTGTTTGGGTATGAGACAGTTGCTGGCTTCATAGAATGAGTTAGGAACTCTTTCTTCTGCTGCTACTTTCTGAGAGAGATTCATTTTTTTTTCCCCTATCAGGATGTGATAGAATTCTCTAGGGAAATCACCTAGGCCTTGTGGTTTCTTTTCTGGAAGGTTATAAATTATTGACTTAATTTCTTTAATAGATGTACATGTTTTCAGATTACTTCTACTGTGAGATTTCTAGTAGTTAGTGTCTTTCCAAGATTTGACATATTTTATCTAAGTTATCAAAATTTTTGTCAAAGAATTATTCATAGCATTTCTTTAAATGTCAATGGAATTAGTAGTGACAACCCTTCTTTCATTATTTACATTACTAATTTGTGTTTTTTAGAACACTCTCTCACACCAAATACAAAAATAAACTCAAAGCTGTTTAAAGACTGAAATACAATCATAAAACTCCTAGAAGGGAACATAGCAAAACATTCTCAGACATAAATCACAGCAACATTTTCTTAGATCAGTCTTCCAAGGCAAAAGATATAAAAGCAAAAATAAATGAGACCAGGACTTCCCAGTTGTCCAGTAGTTAAGACTCTGACTTCCCAATGCAGAGGTCCCAGGTTTGATCTGTGGTGGGAACTAGATCCCACATGCTGCAACTAAGATCCTATGTGCTACAGCTAAGATGCAGCACAGCCAAATAAAAATTTTTAAATAGTTTATTAAATAAAATGAAAATAAATAAATAAAATGAAAAAATAATTAAAATTCAAAATAAATAAATAAAAGTAAATAAAAATTTTAAAATAAATAAGCTTTTATTTTAAATAAATAAACTTTAATTAAATTAAAAAATAAATGAGACCTGGACTTTGCTGGTGGACCAGTGGTTAAGAATTCATCTGCCAATGCAGGGGACATGGGTTTGATCCCTGGTCTGGGGAGATCCTACCTGCCATGGAGCAAGTAGACTCATGCACCACGACTACTGAGCCCGTGTTCTAGAGTCCATTCTCCACAAAAGAGAAGCCACCACAATAAAAAACCCATGCACCCCAACTGGAAAGGAGTCCCCATTCACCACCACTAGAGAAAGCCTGAGTATAGCAACAAAGAGGCAGCATAGCCAGAAATAAATAAATATTTTTAAAAAATGAGACTTAATCAATTTAAAAGCTTCCACACAGCAAAGGAAACTGTAAAAATGTTTAAAGAAAATGAAAAGGCTACTTACAGAAGGAGAGAAACTATCTTCAAATAATGCAACCAACAGGGTGCTATCATGGAAAATATACAAGTAGCTCATATTACTCAGTATTAAAGAAACAACCCAGCCAAGAAGTAGGCAGAAAAGCTAAAGAGACATTTCTTCAAAGAAGACTTATAGGTGGCCAACAGCACAATGAAAAATGCTCAGTGTGGCTAATTATTAAAGAGACATAAATCAAAACTACAGTGAAGTATCCCCTCTCCCTGTCAAAATGGCCATTTTCAAAAAGTTGACAAATAATAAATGCTGGAGAATGCACAGAGAAAAGAGAACCCTCCTACACTGTTGATGGGAATGTAAACTGGTGCAGCTTCTATGGGAAACACTATGGTGGTTCCTTAGAAAACTAAAAATAGGGTTACCATATGATTTCAAATCCTAAAAGATAATGTTGCTAAAGTTCTGCACTCAATATGAAAGAAAAAACTCAGCAGTGGCCACAGGACTGGAAAAGGTCAGTTTTCATTCCAATCCCAAAGAAGGGCAATGCCAAAGAATGTTAAAACTACTGAACTCATTTCACATGCTAGCAAGGTTATGCTCAAAATCCTTCAAGCTAAGCTTCAACAGTATGTGAACTGAAAACTTCCAGATGTTCAAGCTGGATTTTAAAAAGGGAAAGGAACCAGAAATCACATTGCCAACATCCATTGGCTCATAGAAAAAACAAGTGAATTCCAGAAAATAATCTACTTTTGCTTCATTCACTATGCTAAAGTTTTTGACTGTGTGGATCACAACAAACTGTGAAAAATTCTTAAAAGGATGGGGTTGCCAGAACAACTTACCTATCTCCTGAGTAACCTGTATGCAAGTCAAGAAGCAGTAGTTAGAACTAGACGTGGAACAACAAACTGATTAAAAATTGGGAAAGGAGTACATCAAAGCTATATTTGTCATTCTTTAACTTTTATGCAGAACACATCATGCAAAAGCCCAGGCTGAATGAAGATCAAGCTGGAACTAAGAATGCCCGGAGAAATGTCAATAACCACAGATATGCGGATGACACCACCCAAGGCAGAAAGTGAAGAGGAACTCAAGAGCCTCCTGATGAGGGTAAAAGATGAGAATGAAAAAGCTGACTTAAAACTCAACATTCAAAAAACTAGGATCATGGCATCTGGTCCCATCACCTCATGGCAAATGTTGTTCAGTCCTGCAGGCATGTCCAACTCTTTGTGACCCCATGGACTGCAGCATGCCAGGCTTCCCTGACCTTCACCATCTCCCAAAGCTTGCTAAAACTCATGTCCATTGAATCAGTGATGCTATCCAACTATTCCATCATTTGTCATCCCCTTCCCCTCCTGCCTTCAATCTTTCCCAGCATCAGGGTCTTTTCTTATGAGTCATCTCTTTGCCTCAGGCAGCCAACCTATTGTAGCTTCAGTTTCAATATCAGTTCGTCCAATGAATATACAGGATTGGTTTCCTTTAGGATTGACTGGTTTGATCTCCTTACAGTACAAGGGACTCTCAAGAGTCTCCTCCAACAGCACAGTTCAAAAGCATCAATTTTTTGGCACTCAGTCTTCTTTATGGTCCAACTCTCACATCCATACGTGATTACTGGAAAAAACATAGCTTTGACTGTACAGACCTTTGTCAGCAAAGTAATGTCTCAGCTTTTTAATACACTGTCTATGTTTGTCAGGGGCAAAGAATCTGCCTGCAATGCGGGAGACCCAAGTTCGATCCCTAGATCAGGAAGATACCCTGGAGAATGGTATGACAACTCACTCCAGTATTCTTGCCCGGAGAATTCCATGGACAGAGAAGCCTGGTGGGCTACAGTCCATGGAGTCGCAAAGAGTTGGACATGACTGAGTGATTATCACATTAGGTTTGTCAAAGCTTTCCTTGCAAGGAGCAAGCATCTTTTAATTTCATGGCTGTAGTCACCATCTGCAGTGATTTTGGAGCCCAAGAAAATAAAGTCTGTCACTGTTCCATTGTTTCACCATCTATTTGCAATGAAGTAATGGGACTGGATGCCATGATCTTAGTTTTTTGAATGCTGAGTTTTAAGCCAGCTTTTTCATTCTCCTCTTTCACCTTCATCAAGAGGCTCTTTAGTTCCTCTTTGCTTTCTGCCATAAATGTGGTGTCATCTGCATATCTGAAGTTATTGATATTTCTCCTGGCAAAATTGATTCCAGCTTGTGCTTTATCCAGCCTGATAGATGGGGGAAAGGTGGAAACAGTAGCAAATAGATGGGAAAATAGTGGAAAGTGGAAACAGTGACAGACCTTATCTTCTTGGACTCCAAAATCTCTGTGGATGGTGACTGCAGTCATGAAATTAAAGGACGCTTGCTCCTTGGAAGAAAAGATGTGACAAACCTAGATACCATATTAAAAAGCAGAGACATTGCTTTGCTGACAAATGTCTGTATAGCCAAAGTTATGGTTTTTCTAGTAATCATCAGAAGTATGGATGTGAGAGTTGGACTATAAAGAAAGCTGAGTGCCACAGAATCGATGCTTTTGAACTGTGATGTTGAAGAAGACTCTTGAGAGTCCCTTGGACTGCAGGGAGAACCAACCAGTCAATCCTAAAGGAAATCAGTCCTGCATATTCTTTGGAAGGACTGATGCTGAAGCTGAAGCTCCAGTCCTTCGGCCACTTGATTCAAAGAGCCAACTCATTGGAAAAGACGCTGATGCTGGGAAACATTGAAGGCAGGAGGAGATGGTTGGATGGCATCATCGATTCAATGGGCATGAATTTGAGGAAACTCCAGAAGATGGTGAATGACAGTGCTGCAGTCCACAGGGTTGCAAAGAGCTAGACATGACTGGAGAATATTACACCTATTGAAACCAGTCAGGCAGAGTAAGACAAATACTCTTATGACCTTACTTACATGTAATATAAGTAATTAGAAGTTTTGGATTAGCAGATACAACCACTGTGCATAAAACAGATTAGCAACAAGCACCTACTTTATAGTCAGTATTTTAGAAATTATAATCAGTATTTTGTAATAACCCACAATGGAAAAGAATCTGAAAAAATCACTGGGTCACTACTATGTATACCTGAAATTACCACAATACTATACTTCAGTTAAATATATATACCTTTGTGTGTCTGTCTGTCTGTCTGTGTCTCTTAGGGTCAGCAGGCCAGCACCACAGTGGGATGACCACCCTTACCTGTCCTCCCTACTCATCTATATACAGTTTCACTCACTTTACTCAGCAGATAGTTTGCAATGGCTCCTGACAAGAGAATCCTCCCATTTTCAATGTTATCTCTTAGTGGTTGTGTGAGATGTTAATATTAGGAGAAGCTGAATGAAGGCTATACTGGAATTTTCTATATTATCTTTTCTATTGAGAGAAAAGTAATGGAATGGTGATCTATGAAGCCAGATTTTAAAATGAGTGAGGATGTGGGAACATTGCATTATAAAACATTTGTATATAAATAATGGTGTTTTTCAATGAGTCTGCATGGCTGAGAGAATATTATTTATAGATGCAGAAATCTGCATATGCTCTTAGGATCTGGGGGAAACTCCAATAATAAGAGATCTGGGATGCCAGAAATAGAAGACAATGATTTGATACTTTGCTAAAGGAAGCAGGGATAAGTAAATTAAACACCATGCAGGTGAAGAGCTTAACTGTGATTCAGAGGCAGTAAACAGAATGTACAGTGATCATCATGCATTCATCACCCAGTTTTAGCAGTTCCTGAATTGGTTTCATCTATACCCCTGCCCATCTATACTTCTCCTCCCACACTGTTTATGAAGCAAGTCTTCAACAGGTATAATGTCATTCATGTATATTTTAGTATGTGTCTCTAAAAGATCCCCTTTAAAAAATAACCACCAGCAGTTTCATCCCCAACAATAATAATAATCTCTAATCTCATCAAATACCCAGTTTCTTTTCAAAACTCCAATTAGTTCATATATGTAATAAATGATTTTATCTTCTTTGTTTGGAGCAAGATATAAAGAAATTCAAACCATTATAATTAGACAGTGTCTTTTAAGTGTTTATAATAGACTTTGCCCCTTGAAATCTATTTATTTTAAAATCCAGATCATTTGCCTTAGTTCTGAGTGTTATCACAAAATACCATACTGGATGGCTTAGACAGTGCACACTTCTGGAGTCTGGGAGGTCCACGTCAAGATGTAGCATAATTCGATGATCTACTAGTTGTCAACCCTTTGAAACTCTTCTGAGCATCACGTACATGTAATATGAAGCAGCCTTGATGGCACCTTCTAGAGATGGGCCCTGTTGCTGCTGTCAGGATGCTGGCCACCCTGCTTACACCCACTCAGCTGTGTTACTGTGATCTTCAGGGGCAGCCTCTGTCAGTATCTCCTAGGGCTGTTGATTTTTCCCCCATCAGCAATATAGGAAGTCAAATAGTATAGAAGCAGTACAATACACATATTATATAACATGTACATGTATTAAACTAACAGGTACAGTATACGTACATGTTGGTTTAGGGGCAGAGGGTTGATATTTCATTTGTTTAGAGTCTAGAAAAAAGGTATACAACTTCCCTTATGTCCCAACTTGATTACAGGTTCATTTCTGAAATAGGTCAGACAGATAGTGATTAATATTGAAAATGGATGGGCCAGGGATAGTTACCTGGATAGTTACTGGATAGTATATGGAGGACTCTTATCTGCTGGCTCCTGACAAGAGAATCCTCCCATTTTCAATGTTATCTCTTAGTGGTTGTGTGAGATGTTAATATTAGGAGAAGCTGAATGAAGGCTATACTGGAATTTTCTATATTATCTGTGTCCAAAAACTCTAACATGAAACCTTAAGAGAACTCCTGAGGAGTTGAGTCCTCTTGGTAATAGTAGCTGCCTGAATGAAATCAGCCTTTGGACGGAGAAAGAATACCCCACATTGGAAAGTAATTATAGCTTTTACACTTGTGTGTGTGTGTGCTTTCACAGCTTTTTGGAGACTACAGCTTATTTCTTCATGAGACCAAAAATTGGAGAGAAAGAAGTGTCCCCAAATGTTTTCTTCAGTATCTGGCATGAATTCAGCTCTGACTTTAAAGACTTTTGGAAGAAAGAGAACAAACTTATTCTACAAGAAAGGTAGGTGTTTTTTCATTTACACAGTGGCATTTTAAAACTGGTGTTTTCTCAGGTATAACCTGTTAGGGGTTGCCAACTTTCACAGCCTGAATGAAAAACTAGGTCCTCACCCTGGGGTTTCCAGTCTAAGAGAGTGCTGATGTTGGGCAGTACTTGGAGTTCAAATAAGAAGAGTCAGCACAGTGGCTGTGATGCTGCAAAGGGCAGCTGGGGTGATGGTTTGCCAGAACCACTGTCTGGTAGACCAGGAAGCCACACAGAAGCAGACAGGTAAGAAGAGCAGTGAAAGAACCCTGCTGAGATGACAGATCCACTCATTTCCAAAAGACCTTAATAAGGTAAGATGAATCAGTTTGGTTTAACTTTTGTTCAATTCATGGGATATTGTCAAAAATTTCACCATTCATATCAAAATTTCTCCCAGGTGTCACCAAGAAAAAGATGATCAATATTTTTAAGAGATTTCCAAGACTTATCAGATCATATCACATTTCCTTAAGTATGTCTTCAGAAATTAAGGGAAATTTCCCTTCTAGAGTACATGGAATAGAGTCCTGTCCCTTGATTATGAAGCTTACACAAGTGCATTGTTACCAAGTTGGGAAGCATGTCCCCAAATTGTGGGGTCTGAAGGGAGAATGAAAGGGAAACCAAACCCTAATCTTGAGCCTATTAGTGCGCTTCCCACATCCTGACCCTAACAAGGACTTTGCTTTAGAAAACGTACTTCTTAAGGGACTTTATTCATCATAGCACAAAGTTCCACAATTTTTTTTTTATATCGTCTTCATTTTGGTCTTGCTTATATAAGAAACCATGCTGGCTTACCTAGTTTTCACTTGTAAGTAGATTTTGATCAGTCTTTAAATCAGTTAAGATTAATTGCTGACACTTGCTGAGCAAGTGGACTGTTCTCGCTAATAGAATTACCTACCTAGAGCCTGCGACTCCATCAGAGCAGGAAGTCTGCCTCGGTGACCAGTGGATGGGAAAGAGAGCAGCCTGAATGGAAGGGAAACACTGTAAACACCTCCCTGGAGACAGTGAACCTCTTCTGCCTCAAGATGCATCACCCAGGTTAATGTAAAGGACATTTGCCAGGAGTCCAGGTTGGTGAGGCAGGAGAGAACTGAGTGAACGTGGGCCTATCTGGACCACTGTTCAGACGTGGATGTTTCCAGCTTTTCACCGAGCAAGGCTTGCTCAGTTTGGAAAATGGCAAGGAGGAAACTGTCTTTAACTTTGGCGTGTTGCAGACAGCCTCCCTTCCTGGTGCTTCCTGCTTCCACGAGTGCCTCCTTTCAGCTCTGACCTAAGCCTGGGAAGGGCCTGGGCTCAGTCACACTGGGAAACAGTATAGAAAGATCAGTGTTTCCACTTTGCACAGGAGCTGGGATGATACTGATCTCAGAGGGAGACATCCTAGTTCCCTGCCCAGGAATTAAACCTGGGGAACCTGGATGAAAACCAAGAGTCCTAGCCACTAGACCACCAGGGACTAGAGGCGAGAAGCAAAAGTGGCCTGGGCTCTTGCCCCTGTTTGTAAGCAAGACTGTTTCAAGGAAGCAGAAACTGTAAAAACGGGTCCAACATTTATGATTTGATAGATAGCACAATGTATGGGAGAGCACACAGGAAAACAGCTTGTTCATCCAGCTCAGAAGGAGGGCAGAGATGCACACCTGGAGAGGAGTGTGGAGTGAGTGAGGAGGAACACAGTCTGTTTAAATCACTTACATAGGACAGTCCTTCTAGGTCTTTGTTTACCTTTGGCCAATTGTCTTGTTTCTTTCTTCACACCTGACTGGTCCACGCACCTTCCCAAGGATATGTGTGCAACTTTCTTCTCAGGTGTATCCCTCCATAGAGGCCTATGGGTGCATGTCCACATTTATTAAGGGTTGTGGTCCCTTCCCTGTTCAACCCCAAAGAAGACTTCCTGAACATGTGCAGACAGGGACGTCTTCCTTGACCTCAGGAGTGGGCACCTTTTCTCTTTGCTTTAGCAGAACTCAGCTTTTACCACTAGCTTCGTCCTTGGAGTGTCTGGGTGAGGACAAAGCTTGAATTTTACTCCACTCGACAAATACCAGGTGTCTGGCCCAGAGGCCCGCTGTCTCCTGCCTCCATACTGACCGAGTGGAAATGGCGAGAGGTGGGCACTGACAGAGCAGGAGTGGAGAGGGCCTGAGGGCACATAAGCGAGCAGGGGATTCTCAGCTAAGGTCCTGGCATGAGATCGCAGGGGGTCTCTCATCCAAGCTCTCCTCACCATGTGACCTGTCCAGAGTGCTGAGAGGCTCCCATGGAGATGATGTTGGCCTGGAGCAAGTCATTCACTGTCAGAAATGGCGAAGGCCTTGTCCCTGAGATAGAGCTGGGTTTCCAGGAAACATTGTTGAAACAGTCCACCATTTATGAGATCTTAGGTACTGGACATGCTCACTGAGTATTTCATACAATCAGCCCTATCCTTTGTTTATACTTCCTCCTGTGCTTAAAATCCAGTGGGCTTTTGGCTCTCTGGAGGTGACTTCATTTCGTCTCGCAGTGATGTTAACGGGCAGGTGACAGGTGCTGTCCACTGCACACAGCTTGCTTGCTCTTAACAGAGCACTGAGGAGGAGCACGTGGCAGGTGCGAGAGCTCCTTAGCCCCCCAGAGGACAGTGTGGAAGGTGTCTGTGGATGCCTCGCTGCAGAAATGCTGACCGCAGCCTGGGGTTGTGAGGGGGCGTTGGTCACATGTGTCTGCACCTGCCACCTCCCACCCGTCTTTTCAGCGTCCTCTCCTCCTCGGTGCTCCCTGTTCTCCAGTCCTCCCTCTCCTCCTCGGTGCTCCCTCTTCTCCGGTGCTCCCTCTCCTCCTCGGTGCTCCCTCTCCTCCTCTCTCTCTCTCTCATCCGCACTCTCACCTTCTCTCACCTTTCAGCCCCCTCCCTCCAGTCGCTCTGTGCTTTAGCACAATTTCCAGGCCAGGTGGTTTCTTTAAGGGTGGACCCCTGGCCATCAGTCTGGCCCTGGCTCACATTCTCCCAACCCACGAGGAGAGGGCATTCTAGAGAAATCCCAGAGAGGAATCCCAGAGGAGTCGTGTTCATCTTTGGATCAGCCACAGTGACCAGAGGTTGCTTCTGTGGGGACTGTGATTGGTTCAGCAGTCCTGCAGCCAGAGAGGAGGATTGCTGTGAGTGACAACCCCCTTCTTGGCACTGTCGCTGGAGTTAGGGAGGAGCAAGTAAATGACACTCTACTAGCCCTAATTTATTAAGCCTTTAAAAATAACCTGTGTAATTATCAGAATGTCTTAGCATGTCTTGAACTCAAAAGATGCTTTAATGGCATGGTTGAAATTTTCGTTTCTGATCAAGTTTTCCTTGCTCTAATTTGTTATGTTTACACTGACTACTATTTTAAGGTTGTAAATATAAAAGTCATTACTAATTGTTGTTTGAGTATGGAGTGGTAGTAATGTTTTGGGGGCTTTTTCTGATGACTTATATGATTTAATAGATGTATTTCTTGAAATAGTGAGTTTCTAGTCTATGGGGAAAAGGTCTGCTGTCTTTCTAATCAATGGGGTGTGGAAAACACAAGCATTTCCAGACCAGAGTTTTTATTGGCTTCCCAGGTAATTGCTAGTGGTAAAGAATCCATCTGCAAGGCAGGAGATATAAGAGCCTCGAGTTTGATCCCTGGGTCAGCTAGATCCCATGGAAAAAGGCATGAGAACCCACTCCAGTATTCTTGCCTGGAGAATCCCTTGGACAGGAGCCTGGTGAGCTACAGTCCATGGGGTCTTAAAGAGTCAGATGTGAGCCCTAGACAGGCATGGCTTCAGATTTAGCAAAGTGGAGGCAGTAATACATGCCCTGCAGAGAGACTATAACTGAACAAGGTTCTTAGAGTATGTAGGGCAGTGTCTCCATGCTCAATATTCAGTGGCTGTTGTCCATCATTTAATATAAATGACCTCCTGGTTATGATGACCCACAAGGTCATGTAACATTCTGACAAGGCATGTTAAGAACATATCTGTAAATGCAAGGCATTATTGTGATGCAGTTGCCTTCTTGGTTGGTGAAATGTCTTGATTCTGAGTCCAAGGATGAACTTTTGTTTGAAGATGCTGAAGTGACCTGTCCTTTCTTGGTTTTAAATCATGCTTACTCCTCTTTTGATGCTTTAGACAACAGACCCATTGGTTTTCTCTTGAGTCAGAAAAAAATTTTTCATGTATGTGGAACTAGGCTTGTACCCTTATTAATTTGAGGTCCCTCTCCAGAGAAATCTGGACTCATTATTGAGCAACACAAAATATGAAAAATAATTTTTTAAGTGTCAGCTTGACTCTACCCAGAGGATGGGGACAAACTGACATGAATGCTGCCCAAGCACATTGTCCTTGTGTGAGGGCCCGGGGACCCATCTCATCTCCAGAGGGCCATCAGCAGCACCACCCACTCAGGAGGCCCAGGGAGCTCAGCTGATAGGAGCTAGGTGACTTAGTACAGAGTGATGGAGGCACTGGTGCTTTTCTTTCCTTTTTTTTATATTAAAAAAAAAAATTTGTATTGGAGTAGAGTTACTGTGCAATGTTCTGTTAATTTCTGCTATACAGCAAAGTGAATCAGCTATACGTGTGTGTGTATGTATATATATAATATATCCCCTCTGTTGACACATGCTTTTCCACAGTGATGGAGGGACCATAGTCCTGGGGGAGACAGTTGTGCCCAAGACAGCTTCATTGCCAGCAAATGCTCTGTTATAGCTGGACTCGGTTTTTAGGCAGAGTCCAGTTGTGTGATGTGTGGTCATTGTCCCATTCCATGTTGCGTTTCCAGACCCAGGAGACCCTCAGTCATTTGATGGCGACCCTGTCTCTATGGAGCTGACAGCCTAGCCCTGGTACATTGTGACGGGCGAGGGGAGGCAACAAGGGGGATCAGTTCCTCCAGAATTCTGTTGACGCAGATCTGATTAGGAGCGTACCAGGTGGTCCTGGGGTGAGAGTGTCCTAGACGAGGAGACCAACCTCCAGGAGCCAGGCCTCAAGCCCCATCATGCAGTGAGGCCCGCCACCATTTCATCTGGAGTCAGCTTGAGACATTTTAATTAATCAGTGATGGCATTAGTAAGGGTTGTGCTTAAAGTGCTGTCTAACTTAATTTGCTGGTTTAATTTACTCTGAGGAATCAGGAGAAAGGGCAGGTACTCCTCCCACTGCACAGGCGAGGGGCAGTCGGATCTGGTCTCAGCCCCACTGGTCTGTGGTTGGAGGAAAAGTGTCTGTGTTCCCTGCCTTAGGATATTGCACATTAAACTGAAGGTGCCTCAACACTGCTAACATTCCTTTTCCCATTATTTGTATGCTATGAGCTGTGTGTTCAGATTGAAATGGGGTGTCCTCAGAGTAGAAGGAAGCAGCCATTTTCAAAGCAATGAAAAGTAAACTTGAGCTAAAGAGACAGACCTATTGTTCTGTAATCACGTGCTCGCTGGACACCTAAGGGGAGCTGCCTCTTGGGCCTCCACTCAGCACTGTCGTATGCAGCAGTGCGTGAACTTGGCCAACCACTTACCCCTTTAATTCAGGCATCAGTTTCTAGAGAAACGACCCATAGAGAAACCTTCTTCCTAGTTCTGATCCCTGTAGCAGACGCCTTGGCTGGAAAATGACAAGACAGAAAAGTGGCCAGTGGAGCCTGGTAATGTGTAAGGAATATGACATACACTCATTAAAGGAGTTGTAATCACGTGCTCGCCGGACACCTAAGTGGAGCTGCCTCTTGGGCCTCCACTGTCGTATGCAGCAGTGCGTGAACTTGGCCAACCACTTACCCCTTTAATTCAGGCATCAGTTTCTAGAGAAACGACCCATAGAGAAACCTTCTTCCTAGTTCTGATCCCTGTAGCAGACGCCTTGGCTGGAAAATGACAAGACAGAAAAGTGGCCAGTGGAGCCTGGTAATGTGTAAGGAATATGACATAAACTCATTAAAGGAGTAATTCATATGCATTAAGATACAATAGGCAATTAAATTCATGAATTTATTAATTCAGCAAATATTTACATCCTACTGTGTGCTCGGCAAATTTCCAGGCCATGTGTATCTCACCCTCTAGTGAGAGAGGCAGACAACAAGTAAGTGAACACCCGCATTTTTAAATTACAGGTTGAAACTGGCACTGTGAGGAAGGCAAAGAGTGAGCCAGTTTTGCAGAATGAAAAGCAGGAGAGTTTCATTTAGAAAGTGTGGTCAGAGGAGGCCTTTCTGAAGAGGCAACACTTATGTTGACACCTGAAGAACTTGAGGCTGGTGAGGGCAGGATGGTGAGCCTGGCCGGCAGAGGTGTGGGAAGGTCACAGAGCCTGACAGAAAAGCCTGACTGCTGTCCAGGTCATGAGATGCATCTAAGGGAACAGGCATGGGCCTGACCACTCAGGCCCTTGCAGGCATGCAGAGACTGGCTTTTATTGTGGGTGCAGTAAAAATTCTCGCAGGGCTTTTGAAAGGGAATGACCTGATGCGATTCATGCATGGGAGACAGTTGGGCCAAGTGTTTAGGAGATGGGGGACCACGGTATTGAGAAACGAGTTGGGAGTAACCGAGATGGCCCAGGGGAAAGGTGTGATGCTCTGGACCAGGAGAGGCAGCAAGCGGTGGCAGGAAGTGGACCCTCTGCACACATGTTATCTTGAGTTCCTGACTAGAGCAACTTTGGAAGTCAGAAAAGTCTGTCTCAGCTGCATCATGACAAGCTTATGTTAACCAGATTTTAGAGATCAGGAAAGCAAACTTCCCCCTTTCTCCTAAAATGATTTACAAAAAGCCATGGCTAAGAAAAGATCTAAGACTGTGGATATCAGAAAATTTATTTTCTAAAACTTAGTTCTCAAAACATGATGTAAAACTCTAACACGAGGTTAGATGGAAAAAAGTTACTGCACTTGCTTCTTTATCTTGTCATGTTTCAAGAGATGTTTTTAAAAATTGGGGGAAAATCCTTTCTCAAAGCCTCATGTTCAAAAATGGAAAAAAGCTCACCCTGAAAGGTTCTGGTTCAAGCTTCTAACAGATAGTCGGGGCCAAGAGTCAAGAAATAGCTTGTCCACAGATAGTATTTGCTTTGAAAAAGGATTTTAAAGTTTCTGGTGAGTTTGTAGAGACTTATGAAGGTATCTGAGCAATTATTAATTTTTCTCCAGCATTTGCTAAAAAGTTTTTTTGATGTATTAGCAAAGTTTGTAGTAAAACATATTTGGGTCAAAATATGGTTCATGGAATAAAGATATTTAAAAATTACTCATTAGAAATAGCATTATGGAGTTTATAAGAGCTGAAAATGGGCTTCCTTGGTGGCTCAGTGGTAAAGAACGCCTCTGTCAATGCAGGAGACACAGTTTCAATCCCTGGGTTGGGAAGATACCCTGGAGGAGGACATGGCAACCCAGTCCAGTATCAGTGTCTGGGAAATCTCATGGATAGAGGACCCTGCAGTCTACAGTCCATGGGGTCACAAAAGAATTGGACATGACTTAGTGACTAAACAACAGTGAACTGAAAATAATTCCTAAAGTAAGCTATTCCTTTACCAGCAAACTATTATTTGGGGAGTCATTTTCAACTTCTTTAGGAGCCTCTCAATGTGATGGTTATAACCTGTGGGAAGAGAAGGGCCAGATTTGTCTAAAACTAAATTCTTAGGTTTGTGTGTACTTCACTGGAGCCTGGATTTTTTAGATAGAGAAAAATGTAAGAATTCAGGGGCCCCACCAGTCACCCCCTTGTGACATCTTCCTGACTGGCTTTGAGCCTCCCAAGCAGAGGAGCCCACTGGCCAAACATCTTTCTTCCTGTCTGCTTGGCACTGCACACTCAGACATGGCAGAGCAGTGGGGAGCTGAGAGAAATGGAAAGAACTGAGAGGGTAGCATTGAAACATATGTATGTAAATCACATGTAAAATAGATAGCTGGTGGGAAGTTGCTGTATAACACAGGGAGCTCAATCCAGTGCTCTGTGATGACCTATAGAGGTGGATGGAGTAGGGGGTGGGATAGAAGTTCAAGAGGGAGGGGACATGCTCCCTCTATATGCTTATAGCTGATAGACATTGTTTATGGCAGAAACCAACACAACATTGTAAAGCAATTATCCTCCAATTAAAAATAAATTTTAAAAAGTTTGGGATCATGGGGTCAGTAATAGGTATTCAGAAGCTAGTTGTGAGAGAAGGGGGTGGCAGGATTGTCTCCAAGACATAAGTGGTAGTCTCTACAACAGATTTGAAGCTGATGGCAGCATTCAGTTCAGTTCAGTCACTCAGTTGTGTCTGACTCTTTGCGACCCCATGAATCACAGCACGCCAGGCCTCCCTGTTCATCACCATCCCCCGGAGTTCACTGAGACTCACGTCCATCGAGTCAGTGATGCCATCCAGCCATCTCATCCTCTGTTGTCCCCTTCTCCTCCTGCCCCCAATCCCTCCCAGCATCAGAGTCTTTTCCAATGAGACAATTCTTCCCACAAGGTGGCCAAAGTACTGGAGTTTCAGCTTTAGCATCATTCCTTCCAGAGAAATCCCAGGGTTGATCTCCTTCAGAATGGACTGGTTGGATCTCCTTGCAGTCCAAGGGATTCTCAAGAGTCTTCTCCAACACCACCGTTCAAAATATCAATTCTTCGGTGCTCAGCCTTCTTCACAGTCCAACTCTCACATCCATACATGACCACAGGAAAAACCATAGCCTTGACTAGATGGACCTTGGTCAGCTAAGTAACGTCTCTGCTTTTGAGTATGCTATCTAGGTTGGTCATAACTTTTCTTCCAAGGATTAAGCATCTTTTAATTTCATGGCTGTAGTCACCATCTGCAGTAATTTTGGAGCCCAAAAAAATAAAGTCTGACACTGTTTCCACTGTTTCCCCATCTATTTCCCATGAAGTGATGGGATCAGGTGCCATGATCTTCATTTTCTGAATGTTGAGCTTTAAGCCAACTTTTTTCTCTCCTCTTTCACTTTCATCAAGAGGCTTTTTAGTTCCTCTTCACTTTCTGCCATAAGGGTGGTGTCATCTGCATATCTGAGGTTACTGATATTTCTCC
>SJYG01001067.1:117360-199331 GCA_006410535.1 Litocranius walleri | reverse complement strand
TCCAGTCCAGCGTTTCTCATGATGTACTCTGCATATAAGTTAAATAAGCAGGGTGACAATATACAGCCTTGACATACTCCTTTTCCTATTTGGAACCAGTCTGTTGTTCCATGTCCAGTTCTAACTATTGCTTCCTGACCTGCATACAGGTTTCTCAAGAGGCAGGTTAGGTGGTCTGGTATTCCCATCTCCTTCAGAATTTTCCACAGTTTATTGTGATCCACACAGTCAAAGGCTTTGGCATAGTCAATAAAGCAGAAATAGATGTTTTTCTGGAACTCTCTTGCTTTTTCCATGATCCAGCAGATGTTGGCAATTTGATCTCTGGTTCCTCTGCCTTTTCTAAAACCAGCTTGAATATCAAGAAGTTCATGGTTCGTGTATTGCTGAAGCCTGGCTTGGCGAATTTTGAGCATGACTTTACTAGCATGTGAAATGAGTGCAATTGTGCAGTAGTTTGAGCACTCTTTGGCATTGCCTTTCTTTGGAATTGGAATGAAAACTGACCTTTTCTAGTCCTGTGGCCATTGCTGAGTTTTCCAAATTTGCTGGCATATTGAGTGCAGCACTTTCACAGCATCATCTTTCAGGATTTGAAACAGCTCAACTGGAATTCCATCACCTCCACTAGCTTTGTTCGTAGTGATGCTTTCTAAGGCCCACTTGACTTCACATTCCAGGATGTCTGGCTCTAGATGAGTGATCACGATTATCTGGGTCATGATCTTTTTTGTACAGTTTTTCTGTGTATTCTTGCCACCTCTTCGTCATATCTTCTGCTTCTGTTAGGTCCAGACCATTTCTGTCTTTTATCGAGCCCATCTTGCATGAAATGTTCCTTGGTATCTCTAATTTTCTTGAAGAGATCTCTAGTCTTTCCCATTCTGTTGTTTTCCTCTATTTCTTTGCGTTGATCTTTCAGGAAGGCATTCTTATCTATTCTTTCAGGAAATCTTAAATCATGTTAAAACACACACAGACACAAAATAGGTAATATGTGTATATGTGATCTGAAATGACTCATGTATTCCAAATACACTTTTTTCAGATCTAATCTCCATGAGAGGAGTCAGAGTGTCCAAGTTTTCTCAATCTGCAGTTCTAATGGAAAAGAGATAAATCCTTAGGAACAAAGGGTGGCTATGATAATGATAAAAGGGGGGAGAAATGTGTTCGCCTTTGCTCTGGCGTAAAGCCCAATCTCTCACTTCTGTTTTGTTGGGCCTCCACCCTCTCACCAGAATGTCCCATCTACCACCCACTGGGCCCTTGCCTGGCATCTGAATCTTCACTTAGGACCCCTCTCCATGGGCCCCTGACCAGGTCGCTGCTCAAGATCTTTGCTTCTACTTATATAAACAGGCTTAGAAACGTGAACCATGGACAAGTGCTAGGTCAGGAGAGAAAGTTTGAGCCCTTGAGAAGAAAGCAGACATTTCTTGAGGCAAAGACAAACCTTTCACATGGTGCTCCCAAGCCAGTGGGCCCTCAGTGAGGACTGGCCATCCTGGTGCTGTGGAACTGGCTGTGGAAGCGCAGCCTGGACATGGGCATTGCTAGTCAATTCAGCTGTCCAGATGAACAGCCACATTGGCAAATAAGTGTCCTCCAGTCCAGGTTCCTTAGTTTCTGTGGAAAGCTCTTGTTCCTCCTTAAAAGAACCTTTAGATCACTGGCACCATGATTGTCATCATCATCAAAGTTATTATACATGCACAATATTTCTTATCTGCAAATTATAATTTCATATCAAACTCAAATCCAGATGCTTTTGTCTGCTTCCTCTTTTTTAATTTTTAAATTTTTAATTGAAGTATAATTGATTTACAGTGTATTAATTTCTGCTGTACAGCAAAGTAATTCAGTCATACATACGTCCATTATGATTTATCTCAGAATACTGAGATATATATTCTCAGTGCTTACAGTTCTCTGTACTATACGGTAGGACCTTGTTTTTCCATTCTATATATAATAGTTTGCATCTGCTAGTCCCACCCTCCCACTCCATCCCTCCTCCAGCCCCCTCCTTCTTGGCAACCACAAGTCTGTTCTCTATGTAAATCTATTTCTGTTTCATATAGAAGTTCATTTGAGCCTTATTTTAGATTCCACATATAAGTGATATCATATGATATTTATCTTTCTCCATCTGACTGACTTCACTTAATACGGATTCACCAGTCCTAAATACCCACTGACAGATGAATGGGCAAAGAAGATGTGGTACATATATATTCAACACAATGGAGTTTTACCATTCTCTAGGTCCATCTAGGAACATGGATGGGTGAATCCAGGGACTGGTGAATCCGTATTAAGTTGTCCAGAGGTTACACTGGACAACGTGAAAACTAAGGCTCAGAGGGGAATGAAGGTGTCCTGTGTTAGTGCTCAGTGAGGAAAGAGGCCTGCCCTATCCCATGGGGACTCAGGGCAAAGGGAAAAGAGAGTTGAAGGCGGTCTGGCAGCATATGTGGGCCTGTCAGACAGTATTCTGTGACAGGTGATGGGTCAGCAGGGACTTGAAGGAAGTGAAGGAATAAAGCAGGGGCTACAGTGGAAACAGTGGCAGACTTTATCTTTGGGGGCTCCAGATGCTTACTCCTTGGAAGGAAAGTTATGACCAACCTAGATAGCATATTCAAAAGTAGAGACATTACTTTGCCAACAAAAGTCCGTCTAGTCAAGGCTATGGTTTTTCCAGTGGTCATGTATGGATGTGAGAGTTGGACTGTGAAGAAAGCTGAGCACCGAAGAACTGATGCTTTTGAACTGTGGTGTTAGAGAAGACTCTTGAGAGTCCCTTGGACTGCAAGGAGAGCCAACTAGTCCATTGTAAAGGAGATCAAACTCCATTACTCTGGCCACCTCATGCAAAGAGTTGACTCACTGGAAAAGACTCTGATGCTGGGAGGGATTGGGAGCAGGAGGAGAAGGGGATGACATAGGATTATATGGCTGGATGGCATCACTGACTCAATGGACATGAGTTTGAGTGAACTCCGGGAGCTGGTGATGGACAGGGAGGCCTGGCATGCTGCAATTCATGAGGTCGCAAAGAGTCAGACACGACTGAGTGACTGAACTGAACTGAACTGAACTGATGGAGATAGAACATTCCATCCAGGGAGAGTGGCAAGTGCAAAGCCTGAGGGAGGCAGACGCAGTGAGCATCCTGAACAGAGTGAGCAGGAGGAAAGAGGTGGGAGATGACTGTGCAGAGGGGTGCTGGGCCAGATCGTGGAGCCTGGTGGACCATGTGGAAGAGGCTTCCAGAAGAAGGGCGTAAACCAGAGCCATATGACATGCTGTGGTGCTTGCAGGAGTAGAAGGAATCGGTGTCTTCACAAAGGCAGGCATCATTAGGTAGTCAGTGACAGACGCCTTGTTAGATGGATGCAGGAGAAGAGGATGATAGGTAGCTTTCTGGAGGAGCCAGTACACTCAGAGGTCAGCAGAGAAAGGTCTTGCTGGAGGGGGAAAGGATTTTTTTTTTTTTATGGAGGAATCAACAGCATATTTTTAGCCTGAAAGGAATAATCCAGTAGAGGAAAAAACTGTGGCTTTGTTCTCCCTTAATATGTATGTTTCCTAGATGCACTCCTGCCTTGTATCACCCACATCTTTCTCACACATAATTCCAAACCATTGTGGTATAAATAGCTCTGCTGTACTCTCTTTTGAGTGTCAAGGGAGGAAACGTGATAAACTCTCCATGTTTATAGTCTAATAGTCTATAAACTGTGTCTATGTCTAATAGTCCTTGGGGGGCTTCCCTAGTGGCTCACACAGTAAAGAATCTTCATGCAATGCAGGAGACCTGGATTCCATCCCTGGGTTGGGAAGATCCCCTGGAGAAGGGAGTGGCTACTCACTCCAGTATTCTTGCCTGGAGAATTCCAATTTTGTTGGGATCCAAAATCAATGCAGATGGTGACTGCAGCCATGAAATTAAAAGATGCTTGCTCACTGGAAGAAAAGCTATGGCAAACCTAGGCAGTATATTAAAAAGCAGAGACATCACTTTGCTAACAAAAGTCCATATAGTCAAAGCTATGGTTTTTCCAGTAGTCATGTATGGATGTGAGAGCTGGACCATAAAGAAGGCTGAGCATGGAAGAATTAATGCTTTCAAACTGTAGTGCTAGAGAAGACTCTTGAGAGTCCCTTGGACACAAGATCAAACCAGTCAATCCTAAAGGAAATCAACCCTAAATATTCATTGGGAGGACTGATGTTGAAGCTGAAGCTCCAATACTTTGGCCACCTGATGTGAAGAGCTAACTCATTGGAAGAGACCCTGGTGCTGGGGAAGACTGAAGGCAGGAGAAGAAGGAGATGACAGAGGATGAGATGGCTGGATGGACATGAATTTGAGCAACCTCTGGGAGATGGTAAAGAACAGGGAAGCCTGGCGTGCTGTAGTCCATGGGGTCACAAAGAGTCGGGCATGATGAGCGACTGAACAATGAGACTACAAAAGCCATGAGAAAAGCAAGCGCTTTTGTTTTCTTTTTAATGAGAGTTTTTTGTTTGTTTGTTTGTTTTTTGCCTGGCCTGGGTCTTGGTCACTGTGCTCAGTCTTTCCCTAGTTGTAGTGAGCGGGGGCAGCTCTTCGTGGCACATGGGCTCCTCGTTGCAGTGGCTTCTCGTTGCAGAGCACAGGCTCCAGGGTGTGCGGGCTTCAGTAGCTGTAGCTCGCAGGCTCTAGAGCAGTTGTGGTGCGTGGGCTGAGTTGCTCATTGGCATGTGGTATCTTCCCAAACCAAGGATCCAGCCCATGTCCCCTGCATTGACAGGCAGATTCTTAACCACTGGATCACCAGGGAAGTCCCGAGAGATTTTAAATTAACCGTGAAAACTATGTTATCAGGGCTTTAGAGTCCCAACATGTTTATGAATACAAATATTCTTATTTTCAGTGAATGTTTAAAATGTATCATCCAAGCATTTTTAAAGGTTCTAAATGGCATCTTCCAGATTTCTCAGCTTTCTGATACCATAGTGAATTTCTTACGGAAGAACAGGAGAAGACGCTGTGGTTTGACAGAACATAACTCAGGGTCTCATTTACACAGTGGAGTGTGAACCTTACTGATTAATCATCTAGTCTATAAAATAGATGCATCTCCCATGGTCAGCAGTACAGAATGTCAGCATTTTCAGCACTTGGCAGAGACTCTGAGCACCTACTGGCTGCCACTTGGGTAAGACCACTGTGATCTGAGATGACAGGGGAAACATGCTCACTGTCCTCTAGGTTTCTCAGAGTTGTAGCCCTCTGTCAGGTTATATCACCAAAAAGCAAGGGCACTACACACTCCAAGTGTGTGCTGACTTGCCTCTCCTCACAAATGCCTTCACTGAGTTAAAGCTTAAAAATTAGTCTGTTTATAGTGAAGATCTGTGTAAACAAACAAAAAGCCTAGTGGAAAAGTTTGTCTTCTGTATTTTTGACTTTTTACTAACTACAGTTCACATCCCTTATGTAGACCGCCACGCCAAGAATTCTTCCCATATATTAGAATCAAGAAAATGTGGTTGTAGTTTTGTTTTCTCTGGATGATCTTATATGCTTTCCTTTTTCAAAAATGAACACTGTAGCCCATTGTTTCCATTAATACTTTTCCTTGAATAGGGTTCAGAATTTGTCCAGTTAGACTACTCCTCTCCAGGATCAGGCTTCCCCAGTGGCTCAGACAGTAAAGAATCTGCCTGCAGTGCGGGAGACCCAGAAACTGAGCCTGGAGTCTCAGGATCTGGTAAAACACATGCACCCGTTTTTCTAGGTATCTTCTTTTATCAAAAACTATTTTATCCTGCCACATTTTTTATATTCAGAGTTCTAGGTGATTCAACCTTTCAGAATCAAATACTTCTAAATAAAAAGAAAAAAACAAATATAATAAATATAAGCTACTATAATAAATGTAAATATATGATACATATAAATGCGTAAGTGTAAATAACTACGTTCATGTTAGTAACTAGAGGAAGATTTTGGTGGCCATGTTTTTCATCATTGTGTGCATTTGCCTTGTGAGGAGGCCATACAGAGCCAGTTTGGGCTGAGGGGGTGTTGTCTGTGGCTGGCTGGATCTGCCACTCAGTCTGACCCAGAGTGAGTAATTTGACCCTTTTAAGTTTCAGTTTCTTCATCGTTAAAGTTGGGTAACAACAATATGCACCTCAGGAGGTTATTCTGATGTGTGTGTGTGTGTGTGTGTGTGTGTGTGTGTGAATTTTTGTTTCCTTTGCCTTGAAGTAAGTGCACAGCCTTGTCCTGTGGACCCATCTTTCCTTACCTACAGCCTTTCCAAACCTAAGAAACAGCTGTTTCTTCCTGCGGTAGCTCATCCATGTAATGTCCTACATTTATAGAACATTAGACAGTTATCAAAGAGATCCTGAATCTAGGGGATTAACTTGACAACTTGAATGTGTTTTCTTATGAAGAAATGATCCATCTCTTTGGACCCACCTCTTCTCCACAATAACAGTTTCAGGAAACGCTGATGTACATCATCTCTGCTTACTGGCCTTATACTCATGAGGAATATATTTGCAGCTTTTAAAGCATAAGCACAAAACATATATCTAACTGTCATGGAATCTTGGACTCTGGACTATGAACAGTCCCGAGTTGAGCGGGTCTTGTTGACTAAGTGGCGGACTCCCCTTGCGCTCTGCATGCTGAGGGCGCCTGCGGTGTGGGCTGCACAGAGGCGCCTTCCGCCAGCCCAGCCTCCCGAGCCGGTCCCGCAGGCCGGTCTCGCAGAGTTCTGAGGCTCCTGTGAAGTCTGGTCAGAAGAGTCCAAGTCGCTGTGAGCTATTCTAACTTGTCACACTGGAGGCGCGGATGTGGTTGCTTTTCTCGCTGAGTCAGACTGTCAGCGTTCAAGTTCAGAAAGTGTTGTGTGTGTGTGTGTGTGTGTGTGTGTGTGTGAATTTTTGTTTCCTTTGCCTTGAAGTAAGTGCACAGCCTTGTCCTGTGGACCCATCTTTCCTTACCTACAGCCTTTCCAAACCTAAGAAACAGCTGTTTCTTCCTGCGGTAGCTCATCCATGTAATGTCCTACATTTATAGAACATTAGACAGTTATCAAAGAGATCCTGAATCTAGGGGATTAACTTGACAACTTGAATGTGTTTTCTTATGAAGAAATGATCCATCTCTTTGGACCCACCTCTTCTCCACAATAACAGTTTCAGGAAACGCTGATGTACATCATCTCTGCTTACTGGCCTTATACTCATGAGGAATATATTTGCAGCTTTTAAAGCATAAGCACAAAACATATATCTAACTGTCATGGAATCTTGGACTCTGGACTATGAACAGTCCCGAGTTGAGCGGGTCTTGTTGACTAAGTGGCGGACTCCCCTTGCGCTCTGCATGCTGAGGGCGCCTGCGGTGTGGGCTGCACAGAGGCGCCTTCCGCCAGCCCAGCCTCCCGAGCCGGTCCCGCAGGCCGGTCTCGCAGAGTTCTGAGGCTCCTGTGAAGTCTGGTCAGAAGAGTCCAAGTCGCTGTGAGCTATTCTAACTTGTCACACTGGAGGCGCGGATGTGGTTGCTTTTCTCGCTGAGTCAGACTGTCAGCGTTCAAGTTCAGAAAGTGGAAAGTGAAGTCCCTCAGTCGTGTCCGACTCTTTGCGACCCCGTGGACTGTAGCCTACCAGGCTCCTCTGTCCATGGGATTTTCCAGGCAATAGTACTGGAGTGGATTGCCATTTCCTTCTCCAGGCGATCTTCCCAAACCAGGGATTGAACCCAGGGCTCCCACATTGTAGACAGACACTTTACTGTCTGAGCCACCAGGGAAGTTTAGAAATATGTCCCTGACAACACCTACATAAGAAATATCGTGGTTGATTGTTTCTACTGTATTTCCAGGATTTTTGTGGGTGTGTGGGTGTGTGATCATCGCGGTTATAAAGAAGGGTGGGCGAGCCGGGACGCAGTCCACTGGGCATCTGTACCCGCTTGTCTCCTGGAGCCGCACCCCCGCCCCACCCAGCCTCCGTCCAGAGCCCCTCCCCGCTCTTTCGGATTTAAATATTTTCACTGAACTTAATAGGCTGCCAATAGAGAACTATAAAAGGAACTAAAATTTTTTCAGATGACATCTTTGGTAGGCTAATTCTAAGAACTGCAACTTCTAGTCAGCAACCTAAACAAAGAAAATATGAACGAAAACAAACCAAGTGATAATGAAAACTCTTCTCTCATCACTTCAGTGGTTTTGAAAAAACAGCATCACAAAAAACAGAGAGACTAGAAAGAAGGAAAGCTAGCATTATTTTTTAGACAGAACAGTCCAGGTGACTCTGGACTGGAGTCCAGAGTGAGGGAGAAGAGCACTCCTTCTGGTGAGGGAGGAGAGCACTGCTCTCAGCCGGTGGTTGGAAGACTCCTCTGCTCCCGACCTGATGCTCGGACCGGCTCCCGGGACACTCACTCAGACTGGATGATTACTGCCCTGTGTTAGAGGAGTGGCGCCCTTCTCTTTCAGGTGAATGACAACAGCGGCGGATCTATGGCTTTTATTTCTGTTGGGAAACTGGCTAACAAGGTAACGTCTTGATTAAGGAATGCCCTTAAGGGCACAGCCACATTAGAAAGAAATCATCTTCATGAGTCTTGCAAGAGTTATATCTCTGCACACCATCCACAGACCCCCATCCTCACTGGAAGTTAAAAGCAAGAGCCAAGCCCTGGCTTCTTCCTTTCTTGCCAGGCTGCTTTCTCTTTGTGTAGTGAAGTGAAAGTGCTCAGTCGTGTCCGACTCCTTGTGACCCCATGGACTTATCCATGGAATTCTGCAGGCCAGAATACTGGAGTGGGTAGCCTTTCCCTTCTCCAGGGGAATCTTCCCAACCCAGGGATCAAACCCAGGCCTCCTGCATTGCAAGCGGATTCTTTACCAGCTGAGCCACAAGGGAAACCGAAGAATACTGAATTGGGTAGCCTATCCCTTCTCCAGTGGGTCTTCTCAACCCAGGAATCAAACCAGGGTCTCCTGCATTGCAGGTGGATCCTTTACCAACTGAGCTATCAGAGAAGCCCTTTGTGAAGGAGGTCCTATTCCCTTCTCCTTTCCAAATTGGATGTGTAGTTCATTTTTGTTATTTGAAATGTTATCACCACTGGGTCTTTTCACTTAGTATCTAGTTATGTAATGAACTTCTTTTTCCTACTCAGTTTAAGAAACTTTAGGAATCATTGACTGAGGGGTGAGGCAGAAGGGAAGGGGGTTATCAGCAGGCTCACACTTGGAGCTCATGGACTATCCCCAGTGCCCAGAGGAAGGCCTGAGCAGGAGGGGACTGGGGCCTCTCCACGCCTGCTTCCCTCAGTATTTTTCCTCTTACGTCTGCCAGCTCACCTCCAGGGACATGTTCTTTTTTCCTGCCTAAAGTTTGGAGGAAAAGTCTTATCAGAGTTTTTTTGAAAGAGAACTGGCATGTAGGAGCAGCATTTGCTAGGAGGCTTAGGATAGATGGGCCTGCTCGCAGAGCTGCCCACAAGTGCCACATCTCCTGATTCCAAGCAAGCACATCCTGGGGGATTGACCTGGAACAGAGCCACCTGGCCCGGGAGCTGCTTTTCTGAAATTCCTCTGCACCTGACTTTGAGAATCCTCTCAGCTCTCTGGTGCCCAGGGCCCAGCTCCTAGCTCAGCCATGTGTGCAGCCTGTGTGGGGACACAGGAACCACTTGCCCCATCGGTCACGTTCATATCCAGAGCCTGAACCAGTAGGGTGGAGGAAGCCCTGGCCTTGGTGGGGAGTCCTAGGGCAACAGGGTCCCCTGCAGCATTCCCAGGTTATTCTGTACAGAGTCCTTGCTCTCAGCCCCATTTCACCTTCTAAGGAAAGTATGGAAAACTAAGATTTCTCTTTGAAACCTCTCGGGGCACAACTGCCCTGAACCCTGACCTGGGGCAACATCCTTGGCATCTGCGCACACCTGTGACTCTTGCCTGGGTTTCAGGGCCCCAAGCCCTGNTCTTTGAAACCTCTCGGGGCACAACTGCCCTGAACCCTGACCTGGGGCAACATCCTTGGCATCTGCGCACACCTGTGACTCTTGCCTGGGTTTCAGGGCCCCAAGCCCTGTACCGACTCATGCATCCTGACCACACTCTCTAGTTCTCCTGCTGTAGGAATGGCCACACTTGTTTTCTGTGTAAAACTTAAAATGTTTGTATTAGACTAAGCTTTCTCTGATACTTAGAAAATAAAATAGTAAGAAAATTAAGATGCTTTGGTGGTCTAAATACTTGTGAAGTAGATTAAAAAAAAAAATATTACAAAATGTCTTAAAGAGTCCCAAGTAAATTTAAGAGAGGATCTACTGGATTTTCACAAACTGTTTAAAAAAAAAAAAGTTACTTTGATCCATCATGCCTTACTGTGAGCTGTAACAGTAATCTCATAGCTGCTACACTCAATGATTTGTTTCATTCTATTGTTTAAAAACAGGGATTCATTCAGCTGCATAGAAGATGAATTCTGTCATTAGAAATTTTTGCCATCAAGCTTAAGAAATATATTTATTTTAAAAAAAGAAATACATTTATAACTCATTTCTTTCAGGAACCAGGTTTCAAGATCTCCATAAGAAGTCTTTTATTAAAATAAATCACAGCTTTGTCAGTTTCTCCAGAAGTATTCTATTTTTAATTCCCAAGGAGAATCACAATAATAAAAATAAATTAACCTAGTAGGTTATTTTCTTTCTAATGGCACCTGTTTTTATTAATAGAATTCCAGTCTACGTATTTCTTGGGCTTCCCTGGTGGCTCAGGTGGTAAAGAATCTGTCTGCAATGCAGGAGACCTGGGTTTAGTCCCTGAGTTGAGAAGATCCCCTGGAGAAGGGAATGGCAACCTATTCCAGTATTCTTGCCTAGAGAATTCCATGCACAGAGGAATTTGGAAGGCTATAGTCCATGGAGTCATAAAGAGTCGGACAAAACTGAGCAACTAACACATATATTTCTTACTGTTTGCTTAGTAGAAGCAATCATTCATAACATTTTATAGCATTTTATAAAGAACTTTTAGTGCCTTTTTTTTTAAGCTGCACTAGGTCTGGGTTGCCACACATGGGATCTTTAATTGTGGCATGCAAACTCTTACTTGCAGTGTATGGGACCTAGTTCACTGACCAGAGATTGAACCCAGGCCCCTGCATTGGGAGAAGCCACTGGATCACCAGGGAAGCCCTCTAAAGAACTCTTAAAGTGAAGCTTTTTGGATGTTTGCAGCAGCTCTGGGCAGTCCTAGTGGTGATACTGTTCTGCATTCTTGAGCCCCTGTCCTCCTTGAGGGACACAAGGGGCCAAATGAGCAGATGCTACCCCAGCATCAGACCGCAGGGCCAGACTTGCTGTGCAGCCTCCCTTCCAATGATGTCCTCTTTAACTGCTCCTCTGGTAAATTCAGTACTGCTTTCCTTGGAGCATGTGTTTAAAAGGAGATCCTAGATGTGTTCAGACATTACTGCTCAGTCTCTATTTTCTGTTTTCAAATGACTGGTTCCCATGCTTGATGAAGCTCAATTAAAAAACAAACAAACAAACAAACCTGTCCCAAGTATTCATTGTATAGATTTCCATGCCTGGGTAAGCATAATGTGGAAACTGAACCTCAGATCATTTTAAACAAACATGTGAGTTCTTATATGATATTGCTTATTTCACTAATGCTTCTGATTTATATGGTAGTGCCATCCCCATTTATGTAATAGAGCCAATCTCAGCACGGTCACCTGAATATTACATGACAGATATTTCTTTATTTTCCCGTGTGTAACACTCCTTTAGTATGCCTAAAAATGTAAACGTGCTTGTATCCTATTCCACTCAACCTTCTTTGATTCCAAGTTAAGAGCCACTGGATGAATTCACCTCTAGCTCTATTATGTTTTTAAATTAAGTGTCTGGTGACATTCCTGTGTATGTGGTATTATTTTTCTCTAATAAAGCAAATCCTTCATGATACTTGCTCACCTACTATAGATGGACTGTAGTGATCTTTATAAGTTTTTGTTTATATCATGTGTTTTCTCCCCACCTAGAGTAAAAGAAGCTGAAGAGGTGTGTAGGCAGAAAAAGGGAAAATCACTCTATAAAATAAAACCAAGACATGACTCTGGAATTGTAAGTATTTATTCTGTTTTTTGATTTGTGGTTTTCTCTGGCTTTTAAACACTCTTTTCTCAGAATATACAAATCCACCTAATAACATTTTAATCATCTTCCTCTTAAGTTTGAACATAGTGAGCTTCTGACTTAAAGAATCTGCTTTTCCTTCTGCCTGTAATCAGGTACCAGAGGCTACAAGAATCTCGGTGTGCAGCATTCAAAGCCTAGCCATCAAGATGGGTCCACTGAGGGGGTGCATATATGTGGGGGCTGCTGGTGGGGCTGGGGGCCATCTCTCACTCTCCCCATCATACATGGGTTGCAGCACGGCTGTTGTAATCCCGTGAGCACCCTTGGGGCCTAACACAGGGAGTGCTAGGTGCAGCACTGTTCTTTGCTCAGACCAGGGGCCCAGGCTACACAGGGCGCTACCAGCAGCTGTCAGCCCACAGCCAAGTGTAACAAGCCAAGCTGGCCCCTCTTTGCTCGTTTCTCCCTTCAAAATAAAACACCAGGTTATGCACCAGGAAGGGAAGGGTTTGGTGGACATGATGAGTCCATGTGATGCTGTCTTACGTTTTGTTGAATCTTTGAGGGATTATCACTTGGGACTACAGAGTAAGTAAATGCTATTTTAAATGAAAAGTTCGGTTAGACCTTAAAATAGCTTTTTGAGTTGAGTAAGTCTAATATAGTGTAAATGGAAGATATTCAAATAACCCAAATTGGGCCACAATTAAACAGCTTTATTTAGAAAAAGTTAAAAATTATATCTGTATTTAAAAGATATTTTCCCTTCTGTTTCTCTGTATCAAAATCTTATTGAACAACAAGTATTATATTAGCGTTTGGTTTATGTTCCGTCTTTTTGATGAAAGTAAACCTTTAAGTACATGTATAGAATGAGAAGGAATAGTTATTTACTAACCACAATTATGCTGTTATTAGGATAGAAGAAAATTAATCACATTAACAATGAGATGAAAGTGTGTTAGTCACTCAATTGTGTCCAACTCTTTTCGACCCCATGGACTATAGAATGCCAAGCTCCTCTATCCATGGAATTCCCCAGGCAAGCATATTGGAATGGGTTGCCATTCTGTTCTCCAGTGGATCTTCCTGACCCAGAGATCAAACTGAGGTCTCCCACACTGTGGGCAGATTCTTTACCATCTGAGTCATAGAAGAGAATTAAATCACATTAACAGTGAGATGAAGCCTTGGTTCAATTTTCATATTTATGTGTTTGTACATAAGACTGAAAATGATAAAGGTGAGCTGATACTCTTTCACATCGATTAGAAGCTAAATTTTGAAACCTTTTTTCCCTCAAAAATATTAGTGAAAATTCTAAGAGATAAATAGATTTTACTTTTGTCTTTTTTCATTTATGAACTGTGGATCTTTAACTTTTTCTCAAAGAATTTGATCCAAATGAAAATACTATTCTAAACTCTGTACATTGTTTAAAGTTATTCCTTCTAACTATTTCTCTTACCTGGTGCATTTATTTCAGAAAGCAAAAATAAGCATGAAAACTTGACCAGTGAAAAGCAGACAAAAATGCGTCACTGCAGCGGCTTCCACAGAATTCAGCTGGCCTGAGGGCAGAAGGAAACTCATCATTTTGATCGTGTTTCTTCTTGGCCTCTTGCATAATCTTGATGCTTCCCAGACAGTTTACTGGTTGTTGAATTCTACACTGTATTCATATAAAAATTCAAAAGCAGTAGGCCAGTGGAGAATGTGACACCTTTTCTTTTTGAAAAAGTTTATGGTATTTTACCAATAGACCAAAACAGCATGTGTAAGAGGCAGTATCTGCATTAATTCTGAACATGCTAAACAGTAACCTCCACCTTACTGCTGTGAGACTCTTCCCTGTCACAGCGAAACACTCTTTCTCCTGACAACCAGTACTCCACGTCACTGCATTTAGATTTATGGTTAACATGTTATTTCTAGTGACTTGTTTGTATCAGTTTCACATCTACATATAAATTTTCTATTTTAAAATTGAGGTACCATTTATATATGTCATAGATAAGGCTTTCCCAGCTCTTGGGTTGGCCTCTGTAACTATATATTTGTGAAAGAAGATTATCATTTTTTTTTACTCATCAGACAATGAATAGAAAAAATATAGCAAAAGGAAAACCCTTTCTATACGTCATTTAATATAGGCAGGAATCATAATTTTAAGTTAAATGAGGGCCTTTATCAACCATGTCCTTTAGGACCTACATGAAGCCAGTCTGCAGCAAAGGTCAATTAAACCAAAGTCGTGCCTCTCTGTAACTTTTACCATTGCCCTTCTCAAAAAAAATGACACAATGCTTTTAAATGATCCTCATAAAATTGCCAAACATGACAACTGTTGGCAAAAAAAAAAAAAAGTAACTTTTAGATGGATTGATATCTACCTAGGACTTGTTCATTAAACCCACCTGCCTGAGTATTGTGACTTGATTGGGGTTTTCTTTATGTGTTATGGCAGTTAATCAAAAGCTATGAAATGAGTATGCAAGAGTTTATGATCTAAAGGAGCCTAGGAAAATATTTTATTTTAGTTTGAGAGGGAAAAAGTATATCTCCACTCTTTCTGAGAGTATTTTAAAGTCACTCCTGAAGCATTGTGATGGCTTTGTCTGACATTAATAGATTTTTTTAAATGATATGTCTTGGGTATGGCTATGAATAAAGGGGAGAATGTGTTGCTATTGCAAACCAATTATGGAAGCAACTTACAAAGAAAATCTGAATTGCAACTATGTTTCTATTTATGTAAAATACTGTCCTTACCTTTCAGTCTGTAGTTGATGTGCACAGACACAGTAGTGGCTCTGGGGTTGCTGTTCTGCCATCTTCCTGTCTCCTTCAGTCCCTCCATGTGTATATGAAGTTCGATGATATAATGGGGCATTTAACAGAGATTGCTATGTGCAATACTGTATTTAGTGTTTCTATTTTAATTTTTCTAGGATGTTAATTTATATGAAAATAAAATGCATAATAAAAGAGTTCTGTGCCTGTTGTGTATGTATAACCTAAAAGTACATGCAAAATATTTATCCCAGAGGGGAATTAAGTTAGAGAATCTGTGTCCAAAGATTTTTGAAAATTCTTATTTCAGGCTGAACAGTTATTAGTGAATAGTGAAAGTCGCTCAGTCGTGTCCGACTCTGTGAACGCATGGACTACACAGTCCATGGAATTCTCCAGCCTGTAGCCTACCAGACTCCTCCGTCTATGGGATTTTCCAGGCAAGAATACTGGAGTGGGTAGCCATTCCCTTCTCCAGGGGATCTTTCCAACCCAGGGATCAAACCCAGGTCTCCTGCATTGCAGGTGGACTCTTTACCAGCTTAGCCACCAGGGAAGCCTGAACAGTTATTAGCAGTTAAGTATTTAACAAATGCTGGCTAGTAAAGATAAAATAATAATTCTGCTACACCAAAACATATTTTCTTAAGTTCAAATTTTCTTAACGCAGTTTTAGGGAAGAAGTATTTCCCCCTTTTGGAATACCAGTATGTTAATACCTAAGAAGTCTTTTTTCTATAAGTTACAAATTAGTTGCAAAAATTCATATGATGTAGAATAAATGGTGATAAAAATTGAGTTGATCTCAGTGAGGCAGCTCACTTCCCTCGTGGCTCAGACAGTAAAGCATCTGCCTACAATGCGGGAGATCAGGGTTCAGTCCCTGGGTTGGGAAGATCTCCTGGAGAAGGAAATGGCAACCCACTCCAGTATTCTTGCTTGGAAAATCCCATAGACGGAGGAGCCTGGTAGACCACAGTCCATGGGGTTGCAAAGGGTCAGACACAACTGAGCGACTTCACTTCACTTTACTTCAGTGAGGCAGCAGTGAGTGGTGGCATGAAGTGAGATCTAATTCCCTATCCAGGAACTGAACCTGGGTAGCCTGAATGAAAACCAGGAATCCTAGCCACCAGGCCAGCAAGGGCTAGAGGCTAGAAGCTCATTTTCCCTGGATCTTTGCCCCCAGTGAAAAATGCATTTACTGTGGAGGCAGAAGCTGTAAATGCAGGTACAAAGTTTATTATTAAAGACATAGCACAGCAACACGTGAGCAAGAACATAGAGAACAGTTGGTTTAGTTAAGTCATAAGCAAGACAGAGACACACACCTGGAGAGAAAGGTCACGGGCACCCCTAGTGAGAAGGAGCGCAGTAAAGAGGTGGCTGAGTCATTTATATAGGCCAGTTCTGGGTCTTTGTCTTCCTTTCTGCCAATTTTCTGATATCTTTTTTCACATCCGACCTATCCTGGGACTCTCCTCTGGTGTGTACACACCCCTCAGCTAAGATGGATCTCGAAGTGGAGGCTTCTGGCAGAAGCAAGACTCGTTATGGTCTGGCATTTCCACCTGACTTTTGACCCACAAGGAGCCTTTCTGCACATGTGTAGTGTTTCCCTTGTCCCAAAAGGGGGTGAGGGGAGAGAAGATCTCAATCCTTTACTCAAGCAGGACTTTGTCCCGCTTTGTCCTTGCCATGACTATTACTTTAAAGTGTTTATAACACGGGCTATTTATCATCTTCCTGTTGTTGCTTCCATTTCAGAGGGTAAACAGGAGGCTGATTGTAAATGCCTCAGCTGGAGCCCACCTATCTCTTGTCTCAGGAAATGTAAACAGGAGGCTAGTTGTAAATGTCTAACCTGGAGTCCATCTATCTCCTACATCAGCGTTATGGGAAGACAATAAGGCAGAGAACATTATGGTGCAGAGATGGATATAGACAAAGGAACAGAAGGAAGAAAAGGAAGCATGATGCTAGCAGAAAAGCATTATTGAAGCTGCTGCTGCTGCTAAGTCGCTTCAGTCGTGTCTGACTCTGTGCAACCCCATAGACGGCAGCCCACCAGGCTCCCCCGCCCCTGGGATTCTCCAGGCAAGAACACTGGAGTTGGTTGCCATTTCCTTCTCCAATGCATGAAAGCGAAAAGTGAAAGTGAAGTCACTCAGTCATGTCTGACTCTTCTAATGGGGGAAAAAAAAGCTTCTTTTTCTCCATAAATCATCTTTGAGTTTCAGTTCAGTTCAGTCGCTCAGTCATGTCCAACTCTTTGCGACCCCATGAATCACAGCACGCCAGGCCTCCCTGTCCATCACCAACTCCTCCCAGAGTTCACTCAGACTCATGTCCATCAAGTCAGTGATGCCATCCAGCCATCTCATCCTCGGTCGTCCCCTTCTCCTCCTGCCCCCAATCCCTCCCAGCATCAGAGTCTTTTCCAATGAGTCAACTCTTCGCATGAGGTGGCCAAAGTACTGGAGTTTCAGCTTTAGCATTATTCCTTCCAAAGAAATCCCAGGGCTGATCTCCTTCAAAATTAGGTCTAATTTAATTTTTCACTATAAATTTTTCATCACCTATACATTCATTGGCTTGTCATCTACTTTGTGCCAAGGCCTGTACTCATCACTGACATTTTAAAATGAAAAGAAAGAGGGAGAAGTAGGTAAAGGGCCCACTGTATAGTGAGGAACTGAAAATAAATTTTTGGCAGTGAGCACGGTATAGTGTGTGTGAAGTTGGCATACAAGGCACACATGAGAGTTATGTAATGTTATAAATCACTGTTACTACAATTGAAATAATTTGAAAAAATTAAAAAGGAAAACTGTATATCAAGTTGGAGTGGGGAGCAGTGTACAGCAGCACGTTAAATTCATCATCATGCCCAGTTCAAAGAGTACAAAATGCTAAATCCAGAGGGATGAGGATGAGGTGAGGCCTGGGGAGAAGAGAGGTCTCAGGGGGCACAGGGAGCTTCACTTTTCTCAGTTCCTGCAACCAGGCGAGCCTGATGGAGGGAAGACGGTGCAGGGGGGAAAGGATGATGAGAGATGTCGCCAGAGATGCAGAAAAGGACGTTGTGGCAGGAACTAAGGTAAGTTTGTGCTGGTTTGGGATGGGGAGTGCCCAGAGGCCATGTGGAGGCAAGGGGAAAGGGGGCAGGGGCATTTCAAGTGCCATCTTAAAAGTTCCAAATGGGTATTTGGTGGAGATGATGAAACATTTCTAAGGAAGGTAACAAGCTGGAGAAAGAGCATGTCAACCAGAAGCCAAAGAGCCTGCCACCCCCCTTGGAAGAACTGGCCCCACGGATGACAGGAGGTGGTGAGGGGCTGAGCAGAGCAAGCCTAAAGGATGATGAGCATCCTCCAGCATCACTCACAGCAGTGGCAGGACCCGGGTTCCAGGTGACCCAGCCCGCCCTGCTGCAGCATGGAGGATGGGGTCTGTAGCTTAAAGGGGCAACTGTGGCTCAAAGCAGGAATGGATGCAGGTGAGGCGCTACCAGTACAGATGGAAACCTGGATGAAGAAAAGACATGGTAAGGAGGTAAAACACATAAGGGCTTCTTGAATTGTCCGATGTAATAAAGAAGAAAGCAGAATGAGCTTACCGTGACAGGCTGGTCTCTGGACTGTTGTTTGGCAAATCCTGGCTCCTGGCATCAGTGAGGCCATATAGGAAAGGGGTCCATTAAGTTCCTTTAAAACCATTAGCTCCTGGAGAACCTTCTCTGCTGAGCCTACCAATAAAGGCAGCTCTCTGAGTCTTCATCCCCTTAGTTAGTTAGTTAGTTAGTTAATGTTAGTCACTCAGCCGTGTTCAACTCTTTGCAACCCCATGAACTGTGGCCTGCCAAGCTCCTCTTTCCATGGAATTCTCCAGGCAATGATACTGGAGTGGGTAGCCATTCTTTTTTTCCAGGGGGATCTTCTCGACCCAAGGATCAAACCCAAGTCTCCTGCGTGGCAAGCAGATTGTTTACCACCTGAGCTACTAGGGAAGCCCAAAACCCTACAACACCCAGTATTCCCAGGTGGTCTCCTATCCAAGTACTAACCAGGCCCAACCCTAACTTAGCTTCCAAGACCAGAGGCAATGCAGTGCATTCAGGGTATTATGGCTGTAGACTGGCTTCATTCTCTGCAAGGCACTTATCACTATCTGAAGTAATACAGTTGTAATAGGGCTGGGGCAGGCAGAGTTGCAGTGCCAAACAGCCACTGGTCAGCACTGCAGTGGACCCCAACCCCTCCCCTTGCGTATAAAAAGAGCCTCAGTTGGGTCTGATGGATTGAGTGGCTAGTCTGCCATCTTCTTGGTCTGCTAGCTTTCCAATTAAAATCTTTATTCCTTGTTCCAACACTTTCTCTCCCAATTTATCAGCCTGTTGTGCAGTGAGCAGAAAGAGCTTGGGCTCTGTAACATGTCCTGCTCTTCTCGTCTGTGCACTGACGAGTCCTACGCTGTTTTCGTGATTATAGCTTCATGACATTGAAGTCAAAGCATAAGATGCCTCCAGCCAGTTCTCATTTCTGAGGATTCCTTTGACTATTTCCACGTGAATATTAAGAGGATTTGCTCTATTTCTGTGAAAAATACCATTGAAAATTAGGCAAAGAATGCATTCACAGTGGACATTGCTTTGCAAAGAATGGACATTTTAACAATACTAATTCTTCCATTGCATGGGATATCTTTCTATTTATTGGTTTCTTCTTCATTTTCTTCATTAACATCTGAAAGTGTTCAGTGTGCAGGTCTTAGAAGCCCTTGGTTAAATTTATTACTGGGTATTTTGTTCTTTTTGATGCAGTTGTCAATTGGATTATTTTCATTCTCTTTCTGATGGTTCATTTTTTGTGTTTAGAAGTACAGTTGATTTGTATGTATTGATTTTGTACCATTACTGAATCCATGTATTAGTTCCAATGGTGTTTTAATGGAATTATGTAGAAAATTATAACTCAAAAATCCCACAGTTTCTATCACATCCAGGTCATTCACAACATGGAAGACAAAATGGCTCCCACTAGCATCTTCCCACAGTGCCTGTCAATTGCACGTGAACTCATCCAGGGGCGATCAAGTTCATGAGTTTGTATGAAGTGGATCTAGGTAACAAGGCTTGCCCTCTATTAGGAAGTGTGATGTTCTCTCTGATTTTCTGGTGTGGTATTGATAAGGTGTTTTGGAAAGTTTTTGACTTTGCTGTAATTCCAAATATACAGAAACCTGCAGTAGCAGAACAAAGTCTTGTGTATCTACACGCTCAGTTTCCCAGCCTTCCTTACTTGAGTGCATTTGCCACTTCACACGAGATTCTCCAGTGCGTTTTACCCAAGACAGGGAAAGTGTTCTTCCAGGGAACCAGCATGTAGTGTCCAAACGAGGAAATTACATGGTTTCCGTGTTACAATTCAACCCAAGTCCCATTTCAACTTTCACCAGCTGCCCCAACTTTAGGGAAACGTCTTTCCCCATTCTGATCCAGGTTTCTTTTCCTGGAACCATGATTGATACTTTTCCTCATTTTCACAACCTTGATGGCTGCAAAGTGCACAAGATAAATACGACCTGAGTCATAAGATAAATATGGCCTTTTCTGTATTATAACATGTATCAGGACTTTATGTATTTTGTGTGTTTGTGTAGGTGTGTGTGATACTTGTACAGATTATTTACCATTTAAGACATTTTAAGTACACTGTTCTGTGGCATTAACCACACTCACATTGTTGTACAAATATCTTCTCCATCCATGTTCAGAACTTTTCTGTTTTCACCAGTGAAACTGTGTGCCCATTAAAGACAAATTTACCTCAGCCCCTGGCCATTGCACTCTACTTTCTGCCTTTGAACTTGACTTCTGTGTGTACCTCATATAAGTGGAATCATGTCATTTTGTTCTGCTTGTGACAGTTACTTCATTTACAACGGCTTCCAGGTTTCCGTTCGCAATAGCACGTGTCAGAATCCCTTCCTTTTTAGGCTGAATCCCATTCCTTTGTGTGTATGCCACCACATTTATTTGGTCCCCTCATCCATGGTGGACAGTTGTGTCCCTGGCGCCTTTTGTGCCTTTTGCATACTGCTCTTGGGGGGTGTACTCACAGGTGCCCAGCCCCTGCTCCCAGTCTGTTGGGCGTATGCCCTGATGTGGATGTGGCGGGTCACAGGTAAACCCTGGGAGGCAGCTTCGAGGAACTGGCACACTGTTTTCCACATACCTGCTCCATTCCACTTGATTTCTTTTATGGAAAAATAATAATGGTTTATAGATCCACTCCAATTGGTTTGTCTATTTACCCACTGGTGAGCGTTTGCACCATTTCTCCCTTTTGGGTCTTGTAAAGTGTGTTGCTATCAATATATGTGAACACCTGTTTTCACTTCTTTGGGGTATATATCCAAGAGGAGAGTTGTTGGGCTGTATGGTAATTTTACATTCATGTCATAGGCATATGTTGAATCCTTTTCCATTTGCACAGGTAATGTTTAAAGGTTCCAACTTCTCTGCATTGTTGCCAACATTTGGTTTTTTATGTGTATGTGGTTTTTTTTTTAATATTTATTTGTTTGGCTTCATCAGGCCTTAATTGGGGCAGGCAGGGTCCTTGTGTCATGAGGTATCTTTTCATTGTGCAGTGTTGTGCACAGAGTCTCTAGTTGTGTTACGCAGACTCTAGACCAAGCAGGCTCAGTAGTTGTGGGGCATAGAATTAGTTGCTGCGAGGCACGTGGGATCTTCCCAGACCAGGGATCGAATCCATGTCTCCTGCATTGGCAGGTGGATTCTTTATCAGTGAGCTACCAGGGAGCCCTTACCTCCACGTTTTATTGAAGAGTTTATACAGTCATGTCTTGGTACCCTTGGGAAATTGGTTCCAGAATACCCTAATTTTGGTATACTCAAGTCTCCTATATAAAACGAAACGGTATTTGCAAATAACCTGGGCAATATCCTCTTGCATACCTTAAATAAAATCTAGATTACTTATAATAACTAATACGTATAATCACTGTATAAATGTTGTAAATGCAATGTGAATGCTATGTAAATAGTTACTGGTATGTGGCAAATTCAATGTTTTCCTTTTGAAACCCTTTGGAAATTTTTTTCTTATAGTTTTGATCTGGAGTTTTGTCAGGAAGCACTTAACAGGCTTCCTGTGTGCTCTTTTGGATCTGTCGTGAATCCTCTGCTCCTTATTAATTCCTGAATATTCAGGAATTAAGAGGAGTTGGCAAGCTGCTCCCGGGGGGCTGAAGAATGCATGCATTTCCTTCGTTAGTTTTTCCATACAGTGATAAGTAAATATTTACAACCCTCTTCCTTTTTATGATCCTTATGCTAAAAGAGATTATTTACAACCCTTTCTCTTTGGTATGGATTACCTTATGTTTCCTTGATAATTTGTAAGTCTGGACTTTTGATTTTTATCTTTGCTGAAAATAGCTACCTTGTAAAACAGTATATATACCCACACTATCCATCAGAGCTTGGGCCCCCATGTCTTTCTTTCTCTCTCTCTCTCTCTCTCTGGCTAATTCTTTGGAGTGCAGAAGCCCATTGAGCTCACTTTCTTGCCTGGGCTTCTAAGACCCTCTCAAGAAGGCACACTGTGCCTTCACCCCCTGGAGAGGGCACCAGGTGCCTACGTGAAGCAGCACAAGCTCTGTGCCCAGAGCTTTATTGGTTTTCTGCGTAAACCAAGGAATGTCAGCCCCTTTCTCTCTCTCTTTTACTTTCTTATCGTCGACTCCAGACCACCAGATTCTGGGCCATTAAAGGACCTCAACAGTGTTTGAATCCATGGATGTGGAACCTACAGATACAAAGGGCTGACTTCAATTTTACTTTTTACATTTAAGCCTTTTATATATTTTGAGATACTTTTTAGTATGTGGCATGAGCTAAGGGTCCAGTTTCATTCTGCTGCATGTGGATAGCCAAATTGCCTAGCAATGCCATTTGTTGAAAACACCATTTCCCCCCAATTTAGTTCTGTGGACTGTTGTGTGAAATGAGCTCATTATGAATGGATGATGTATTTCTGAAATCTCAAGTCAATACCATTCATGTATGTATATGTATAATATATTCATATATGTGTGTGTGTGTGTATACACACACAAGGGCTTCCCTCGTGTCTCAGATGGTAAAGAATCCACCTGCAATGCAGGAGACCTGGGTTTGATACCTGGGTTGGGAAGATCCCCTGGAGGAAGGCATGGCAACTCACTCCAGTATTCATCCTTGGAGAATCCCCATGGACAGAGGGGCCTGGCGGGCTATAGTCCATAGGGTCACAGAGAGTCAGGCATGACTGAAGCAGCTTAGCATGCATGCACACATACACACAGGAATTCATGTGTATACACACACACACACACACAATTTCATGTATATATATACACACACAGGACTTCCCTGGTGGCTCACGGTAAAGCGTCTGCTTACAATGCAGGAGACCCAGGTTCGATCCCTGGGTCAGAAAGATCCTCTGGAGAAGGAAATGGCACCCCACTCCAGTACTCTTGCCTGGAAAATCCCATGGACAGAGGAGCCTGGTGGGCTACAGTCCACGGGGTCACAAAGAGTTGGACATGACTGAGCAACTTCACTTTTACTTTATAGACACAGATGAATTAATGTATACACACACACACAAGTGGTATATGTGTGTGCATCCTGTGTGTGTGGTGTGTTAAAAATCAAAGCTCATGATCTAGGCAATCAAACCCATGATTATGTAGGTTTTCTTCTGTATTATTTATAGTTTATTTATTATTATTCTATATTGTTTATAGTTTACTATTTTAAATTTTTTTGTGGTCAGTGTTGAATGACTTTTGGTGTAAGTTGTCAAATTTGTGTCTAATTTCATTTCATTGTGTATGTTTTCTAATTGTTCTATAACTATTTTTCCTAGAGGTCCCAGGATATTTGCCTCCATCCTTTTGAATTTCCAACATGCAGTGGATTTGGCAGGACCACCGGCAGGAATCTAGGCCTCCCCTGAGCTAGGGATGGCTATGGCCTGCATTTCCCAGTTAGCCATCAGAGGGCGACAGTCCCCCCTCCCTCTCTTACCAGTGCAGGGCCTCCGAATCCTGCCCCCAGACTCGGCCCTGCGCACAGCCTGCAGGACCTGGGCCTACTCAGGACCTACCTGGGGTTTGGCTTCAGGACAACACAGGGCTGCGTCCACACTGAGAGGAGCCCAGTTCCCTCAGGAGCTCAGTTTTGACAGGAGGCCATGGGAAGAAGAGGTGAAGAAACAGTGAGAAACTTCCTGTGCCTGTCTGTCTGTCTGGAGGGGCACTGTCTTCAGAGGACCCAGCAGAGGAAGGGCTTGATGTGGAAACCTGTGGGCTTTGATTAGTCACTTGGGGTGAGCAGGATCTGGGGGAGGGGTGCGGTTGCTGGCCTCCCTAGCTGTGTTTGATGTCATCTTGACTTTTCTGTGCTTCTGTTGATATGGTTGTTTTGAGAAATAATTTATTTTTCAGTCATTTAAAACTTACAGAAAATTTTCAATAGCAAGACTCAAAGTACTTACATTTGCTCCTTCATACAAAATACTCCAGTGTGTTTTTCCTCAAACAAGGACACTCTCCAAGGAACCCAGCATATATCCCCCAAATGAGCATCATGAGATGATCTTATAATAATCCATCCACAGGCCCACTTCAACTTTTACCAGCTGCCCCAACTCTATGGAATTGCCCTTTTTCATTCTAATTTAGTTTTCTTTCTTTTCTTTTTATTTTCTGGAACCATGACTGAGACTTACCCTCATATACAAATCCTTGATGGATTTAAAGCATAAGATGAGCATGTGATCTGCGTGGCCTTCCCTGGGTGGCTTCTTTCACTGAGGACGTTGTCAGCTGTCACTGTCTATCCATGTGGTAGCATGTATCAATCCTACATTTTTAAAATTGTGATTAAAAACACATAACATAACAACAGGTACCTTACTGTCAGCATGACACAAGGAAGGATAAGGCAGGGGATGAAAGCACAAGAAGCAAGCACGTCTCCGTCCTTCAGGAGAAAGGTATCAGAAGTGTCTCCACACCAGGTAGGCAGAGCCCATAGGAACACAGAAGGCAAACACTTTCAGACTGTGCTGCTAGAGAAGACTCTTGAGAGTCCCTTGGAGAGCAAGGAGATCAAACCAGTCAATCTTAAAGGGAATCAACCCTGAATATTAATTGGAAGGGCTGATGCTGAAGCTGAAGCTCCAATACTGTGGCCACCTGATGCGAAGGCCTGACTCACTAGAAAGATTCATGCTGGGAAAAATTGAGGGCAAGAGGAGAAGGGGGCGACAGAGGAGGAGATGGTTGGATGGCTTCACTGACAAAAAGGACATGAGTTTGAGGACACTCAGGGAGATCGTGAAGGACACAGAAGCCAGGCTGAGGCAGTTCATGGGGTGGCAAAGAGTCAGATGTGACTGAGCAATTGAACAACAGGAGGCAAATGAATGGAAAGGCAGCCTGTGGATCTAGTCTCTCCACTCCCAGCCCCAGAGCCACAGGTCCCCATCTGCAGCCCTAATGTGCATATCTCCACACCAAGAAGAGACACAGACCCTGCCTGAGGAATCCAGACCCCCTGTTGGGATCACTCAGCACGGTCACATGGTCATTACGGACTCAGCCCCTCCTCCATGCTCACACCTCCTGTCCTCACAAAGACATCCACAGGTCACTACAGGGGGCTTTCTGGGGCACTTGTGAATAGTAGAAACCACGGTGGTAAAAGGAGAGGAGAAGACACAGACGGGAGGGCCCACGGCTGAGGGACAAAGGGAAGCTGGCCTCCCTCACACTGGGTCAGGAGGCAGACAGTCCCGGGCTGGTCCGGAGCCTCCTGTCCCTGATGCCCTTCAATCCAGAAGAGTTGTTTTGTCCTTAGGGCAGAAAGAGCTCCAACCTCAGAGCTGACGTTTCCAGATCAGGACAGAGGGAGAAGCAGAAAGGGCCTGCTTCTCTCTCCCAGGACATATTCTAGAGTTTGTGCAAACCACTCCCACCCCCCCTAAAGGGAGAGGTTGGTCACACAAGCAGCCTTAATGCAAAGGAGGCAGGATTTCTGTAGTCCTGGGTGGCCAGTGTCCAGATAAAGGAGGGTTTCCAGTGACCTGGGAGTGGACAAGGTGCCTGGAGCCCTTGGATGCCTCAGCCCACCGCCTCTAAGGCTCCCTCCCACCACCCGACCCATCCCTACCTGAGCTAATATTTTATGAGATTGTCCGTTAGGTAAACTGCATTAAGGAATTAATAATTCAGGAAACAGTTGAAGATCATGGGAAAGTGGGTGCTTCTCGTGAGATTTGCTGACAAATCGCTGGCAGGGTTCCGTCTCTGACACTGATGCTTTCTCCCCACCCTCTTCCTGCAGAGCCCTCTGGGCGGCAGCCCGAGACATCTTGTCCAGCGGAAGGAGACTGTGCCCGCCCTGCTCATGGGCGCCCTGCTCTTTAGTACAAAACCCACACCCTCGCAATGGGACTGTGATGGACAAATAAAGGGATGGAGGCAGCTGTGGCTCAGCCAGCCCCAGCCCACACCTCACAGAAGAGGAGACAGTCTGTGAGCACAACGTTCTGTCATCAGAGTCAGCTACTTTCCAGCCCTGAGGTGGGGATGTTTCAGTTTGGAGACACAGATCACAGAGCACCGGTGTGGATGGTCCTGGAAGCAAGGGGCCTGGCCCAGCCCCTCTCCCCAGCCTGGCTGCTGACCTCTGTCCTGTGTGTGCCTGACACTCCAGCTTCCTCCTGCCGGATTGCCAGCTCTCCAGTCCCCGTGGTCACACCCACACATCAGGACAACTCCCCCACCATGTGGAAGGGGAGATCCTGACTTCTGCATGAGAGTCAGGAAACTCAGCTACACCGGTACCTGACCACACCACCCACAGGCTTTCATGGGACTTTATCCTATTTATGCTTCCCTGGTGGCTCAGATGGTAAAGCATCTGCCTGCAATGCGGGAGACCTGGGTTTGATCCCTGGGTCGGGAAGATCCCCTGGAGAAGGAAATGGCACCCCACTCCAGCACTCTTGCCTGGAAAATCCCATGGATGGAGGAGCCTGATAGGCTACAGTCCATGGGGTCGCAAGGAGTTGGACACAACTGAGCAACTTCACTTTCACTTTATCCTATTTATGGGCATCTCGGTCATGATTAACACAGGCCCCAGGGACCAAAAGTTCCCCTCAGCCCTTCTGAAGATGTTGGGTAATGTCAGTGCAGGGAAGTCAGACACACTTTCTGCATCTCGGCCCTGCACCGCAGCAACTGTTGCAAGTAACTGCCCTAATTCTCTCAGTCGTCTTTGCAATTAGTTCTGATTTACTTCTCGTACCACATGACTGCACGCTTCTTAGACTGGAAACTACACAGCCTCAGTTCTGTGCAGGGAGGATGCAAAACCAGAGCATCAAGTTTATCAACAGGAGTTGGAAGAACCAGTGGGTTGACAAGAACTCTCCCCCTCCCCCTCTCACATGGAGGACAGAAGAGTGGGGGTAGGGAGACACGCCCAGGAGAGGCAGTCCAGTCTCTGCGGTTTCAGGTGAGCGCCGAGGGGTGGGCCTGCAGCCAGGCGGGCCCTCTTCTGGTCACCCAGGCCGCTGCAGACCGTCCTCTGACCTGGCCAGGGTTTTGGATATGATGCTTCTGAAGGTCATGGAGGTGTGGGATAACCTCCTGATTCGAGTCTCGTCAGAGGATTTGACCCCTTGACCACTGCCAGGGAGTGCATCCTGACGTTTCTTCTTGGGTCATCCATGGACTTTACCTGGGCTCCGTTTGTTACGCCGCCTCTTGCTGGGCAGACTATTATAAATCTACATATATTCAGGCAAACCCTTTCTGGCTGTGGCCAGAGGAAAGTGTCTTGGGACACACTCTCAGGCTGCCCCTCAGGCTGCCCAGTGTGGGAGGAGCTCCTAGTGTTGGACACACCCAGGGGCAGCTGCTTCCCTCTGGAACTTCAGTCCTGCTGCTGGTGCTGCTGATGGAGGGAAGGCCTCAGGGCCACACAGGGTGCTGAACTGGGGATGGTGGGCCTCTGCTCCAGGCTGGGTGGAGACCAGCAGGCTCCCTGGTCTCACCCCTGACTCCTGGTCCTCCTGCGGTTGTACGTTTTCTGCCTGCTTGAGCCACGTGATATGAGTGTGGACACCTCAGGCCTTGGAGAAGGCTCAAGTGATGGCTGCTGAGGTCAGTGGAAGGGGAGAGCCTCGCAGTGATGGAGCAGCCCTCCACCTTGTGTTCCCCTGAGCTCACAGTGCAAAGCCTGCTGCCTGTTCCCTGAGTCACGGATCAGGTCCCACCTCAACACCAGAGTCCTCACCACTGTCACCCCTGGGTCCTTGTCACAGGGTGGTGCACAGAATGGCCTGAGTGGCTCCTTCTGGCCCAGGTTCACGCATGGATGCCTCATCAGTCATTTAAGCTGGTTTTGTCACTGGGGTTGAGGAACATATTTTTTAACAAATTCCTTCGCTGATGACAGACACAGGGGAATGGTGTGTTGCCCTACGAGGATTCACAGCCACAGCTCTGAGAAGTCCTGTCCCCCAAAGAGCAGGGTCCCGGTCACCGTGGAGTAGAGAACTACTCCCAGACTCCACACATCCACCACAGGGCAGTCGGAGCCCTGTCCCAGCAGGAATTCTCAGGCAGCGTAAGTGTAGCTGCCATAGAAAGCGCTGAGCTTCCCACTCTCATCACACTCATTGCTGAGGCCAAGGTCTGTAATTTTCATGTACTACTTGGAGTCAAAGAGGAGGTTCCCTAGCTTCAGATCCCAGTGCAGGACGTGCCTCTAGTGGTCGTGCTAGAGGGCAGAGACCAGCTGCTGGAACGGCCCTTGGGCATCAGCCTCTGTCATGTCCTATGGCTACACATCCACTTCACTGAGGCCCTCCATCTCCAGGAAAAAGGTGGTCTCTGTGTCAGTCACCTCCAGTAGTTTGACAATATTTCCATGGTTTAGAGCCTTCATGCCGGAAGCCAGCGTGGAGAATCCCACCCATGGCAAAGGTCATGAGAAGAGGCCTGATGGGCAAAAACGAGATCAGGCCTCGAGGTGCCCCCCTTCTTGAGCGTCTACCCCCAAACCAGAATCTGTTTTTTCATGACTTTCACCAACTCCTCTGACATTAACGGGGACTGTCCCCGACCGCCTTTCTCTGGAAAGAGTTAACTTAGGGCTCAAGTTGATAAATCTCCTGGGCATGAAAGGAGTGTTTCAAACCCCCTGTTAGCATTCTAGCTTACTTGGCAGGTTTATCCAGACTCTTGCAGCACTGTTGAACCAATGCTTGCTGCCAAGTTCGCACATCCCTTATCCATTGTGTTCCTGGGAGCGCATACACTCAGGATGTAGAAATAACAAGCAGCAGCTTTAGCATTACCAACATTAGACTTTGAGTTAATAAGTTCTTTCTTTGCTGTAACCCGCTAAATCTTGATACCCATCCACTCCACAATATATCCAGTCCATCTTCTAACTAGTCCCCAAAGCTCTTGCTTCCTCGCTCTTGCTCTGTCGTCCTCCACGAGGACCAGGTGTGTGTTAGGTGTGCCACAGTCTTCAGCGCTAAGACTTGCAGAGACTCCCTGCTAAATGGCTGAGGGGCAGCGATGCAGCAAGGCCAGGAACCCAGAACAGCCAGTGTCTGAGAGGCCAGGGATTCACCAGGGAACAGGAAGGGACCCTGGCAGAACTTCCTGGTTCTGGCCCAGCCCCACTCTTTACTGCCTGCCAAGAGAGCCCAGAATGGCACTCAACCTCCAAGAGCCTTTTCCTTGTATCTGAAGTTACAGGAACAATTAATCCCAAGAATATGGAAGGGGACAAGGCAGATGCCCAGCAAGAAGGGGCTGATGGATAAAGCCACTTCTCTCACCCGCTGCCTGAAGGTGTAACTGAGAATGTGAGTTCCCTGCCCTGGCAGCCCTGTGGGGCACAGAGGAGAGGAAGACATCTGTGGGAGACTATGTAAGGCCTGACACCGAGTAGCCTCCAGGGAAATGTCCATTGCCTGCACCCAGAGTTGACCAAATCTCAGATGCTAACAGCAGAGTCACATTTAAAGCAAGGGTGGCATGTTCAGAGGATACTCTTGCGGGTTCTAGGGAAGAAGCAGCAGTGCCTAATGGAGAGAGGAGGTGGGCAGAACTGGGATGGGGACACCTGTGTGTGCACATGGGCCTCGGTGTGGACAGAGCAGCAGGTGGTGGGGGCATCTCAGAGCCCTCTGCTCTCAGAGCCCTCATCCTCTCCATCAGGATGAAAAGCAGGAAATGATGACTTTCCCAGCTGGCATGCATGGATGCACGGTCACAGAAGCAGCCTCACACCTGTTAACTCAGCCCCAGAGGACAGTCCCAGCAGGCCTTCCAGAGCCAGGAGGAGGCTTTACCTGAGTGCACACTCAGGCCAGATATGCCTTAGTCTCACCTGCCCTAGACACACTTGGAGATGAGGATCCTGGCACAAGGAGTTTATTTGGGAAGTGAAGGCAAGGCAATGGTGTAGGGAAGTGAGAAGAGGAAAAGAAGGCGAGTAATTGTGGTTGTTGCAAGCTTCCCACCACTGGGGAGGCCCCACTGCACGATCCCCCCACTGTAGGATGCCCCCACTGAGCAATAGGAAGCAGTCCAACAGGGAGCCTGGGAGCCGGCGCGGAGGCGATCGTGGCCCTGCCTGAGTCTCCCCCCGGGGACGCTGAGCCTCACACTGCAGCCTGACCCAAGGAGGGCAAACAGTCTGCAGCAGCAGCAGAAGTCTCCAGGCACACAGATACTCACATTTGGAAGTGCAAGGAGGCCAGGCCAAGGGGCTCTAGCAGCCGGGGTTCCCTGGACTGAGAGACACCCTCCTGCTGTTCTCATAAGACCATGTATAGCTGAGCCATCATGTGGACTTCAGAAGGTCAAGGGTACCTGTAATTGTTCTGTAAGCCTCGCCTCACTTCTATGATGGATCATACAGACTGATCACTCGACATGTGTATAACCTCCTGCCTTCCACGCCTTCTGTCTCCAGAAAATCTGAAATCTACGTTTCCCAGACCCCTGCACAGGTAGGGTTCTTTAGGTGACCTCAGCTCCTCTGGACAGATGCCTGTCCGAGACCTCAAAGGTAGAAGCGAGCGACACAGGGCGGTGGAGGGATGGAACCCCTGGCCGGCAGGGAACAGAGGGGCTGGTTCTCCCACAGCAGCAGCCCCAGTGTCTGGGGCTGAGTACGACACGACAACAGTATCTGCTGGAGTTAGGTGACTGTCTCAGCTGAGCTGTCCAGGGCTGCAGGGCCTCCTCTCTCAGTTCCCTGGTAGCCTTGGAATCTCAGCCTTAACGCTTATAAATAAGCCCCTTTTTTGCTCAAATCATAAAAAGTAGATTCTGTTGGCTGTAACTAATAACTGTGATAGACACAAATCCAGATTCCAAAATCACCTCTGTTGTTTTCTTCTGGTGCAGAAGAAATACAGAAAATTTAAGAAAAACAAGTAAAAATCGTCCGTAATCCCGTCAGCTGGAGGCAGTCACTGCTAGTATTCTTGCGTGTTTTCTATTGCTTCTATAGTCAGAATGACACAGCTGGCATTCTTCTCTGCCATTTTTGCCGACTTAGTGGGGATTGTAAATGTGTGACTCTGTCCATGCGGCTTCAGCTCCCGAGACCAAGTCAGGTTCTATCCACTTGTTTAAACCACCATATTGATGTGCAAGACTTCCCTGGTGGCTCAGCGATAAAGAATCCACATGCCAATGCATGAGATGTGAGTTTGAGCCCTGGGTCAGGAGGATCCCTTGGAGAAGGAAATGGCAACCCATTTCAGTATTCTCGCCTGGGAAACCTGGACAGTGGAGCCTGGCAAGCCATAGTCCATGGGGTCACAAAGGGCTGGACGGGATTTAGTGACTGAACAACAGCACTGATGTACACCTGACACGGGAAAAGCTGCACATATCTGATGTACACACTCCGATGACTCTGAAGATGGTTCTACAACTGGGAAACCATCACCAGTCTATGCCATAAATGTATCCGTCGTGTCCAGGTTCCCTCCCCCTCTTTATTTATGGTAAGAACACTTAACAGGAGACCTATCCTCCCAGCCAAGTTGAGCATATAATATGGCTTTGTTAACTACAGGCACGGTGCCACGAGAATTTCTAGAACTTACTCATCTTGAACACCTGACACTCTATACCCTTTGCCCATCAGCTCTCTGTCCTCCCCCCTTCCAGCCCCTTCTACTCTCTCCTAAGTGCCTGACTATTTTAGACTCCTCGTATAAGTGATGCTATGTAGTGTTTGTCCTGTGTCTGGTTTACTTCACTTGGCATAATGTCCTCCAGGCTCATCCATGTTAGTGAAAATGGTAGGATTTCCTTCTTTTTTAAAAAAAGTCTGAGTTATATCCCATTTGTGTACATACTGCATTTTCTTTCGCCAGTCCTCAGGCAATGCACGTTTAGGTTGCTTCCATGTTTGGCTATTTGAACAGTGCTCCAGTGAACAGGGAATGCAGGTGCCACTCTGATTTCAAGCCCTCAGTGTGTATACTCGGAAGTGGGATTGCTGGATCATATGGGAGTTCTTATTTCTAATTTTGGGTCTGGCCTTGGTATCAGGGTAACGCTGGCATCATAAAGTGAGTTTAGTAGTGTTCTTTCTTCCACTTTTGGAAGAGTTTAAGAAGAATTGGTATTAATTCTACTTTAAAGTTTGGTAGAATTGCCTGTGAAGCCCTGGCCCTGAGCTTTTCTTTGCTGAGAGGCATTTGGTTGCTGATTTAATCTCCTTATTTATTATTGGTCTATTCAAGCTTTCAATTGTATGTTTCTAGGATTTATCCATTTCTTCTCAGTTATCCTATTTATTGATATATAATTGTTCATAATAACTTCTAATGATTTTTTTAAATTTATGTGGCATTTTGTAAGGTCTTCTTTATCATTTATTATTTTATTTGAGTCTTCTTTATTCCTTAAACTTTTTAAGGGTTTGTCAATTTTATCTTTTCAAAAACCACCTTTTAATCTATTTTTTCTATTGTTTTTCTGTTTCCTGATTCTGTTCATTTATGCTGTCACCTTTTTTTCTTCTGCTTTCAGCTTAACTTGTTCTTTTTCTAAGTCTGTGAGGTATGAATTTAGATTATTTGAGATTTTTCTTTTATGAGGTAGACATTTATTGGTATCTCTTGGTACTTTCCATTTGTCTCAAAATATTTTCTAATTTGTTTCTTCTTTGATCCAATGATATTATTCAAGAGAGTGTTGTTTAATTTCCATGTGTTTATGCATTTCCCCATTTTCCTTCTGTTACTGATTTATAATTTCATTCCACTGTGGTTAGAAAAGACATTGGGATGATTTCAATCTCCTTAAATTTGTTAAAGCCTGTTTTGTGATCTATATGATTTATCCAGGAGGATCCATGTTACCTTGAGAAAAAAGTACATTCTGCTGTTACTGGATGTTTGATAAACATCTGTTTGGTCCACTATTTCATGGTGATGCTCAACTCTGCTTTTTCCTTATTGATTTTTGTCTGAATGTTCCATCCGTTTTTGAAAGTGGAGTATTCAACTCTCATATCATTATTGTGTGGCAATTTACTTCTCCCTTTAAATTTGCAGATGTTTGCTTATATATTTTGGAGATTGGATGTTGGATACATATATTTTTATTTACTTATTTTTATAATCTTTTAGAAAACTAAAACATAGTTATTTACAGTGTTGTGCTAGTTTCAGGTTTACAGCAAAGTAATATGTGTGTGTGATTTTTCAGGTTCTTTTCCATTATTGGTTGTTACAAGATATTCAGCATAGTTCCCTGTGCTATTCAGTAGGTCCATGTTGTCTACTTATTTTATATACAGTACTGTGCATATGTTATTCCCAAAATTCTTATTTGTATTAAATTTTTTAATTGAAAAAAGTTATAATATAACTTTGCATTTTTAGTTATTACCAATGTTGCCTGTATTCCTAGTATGTACAATACGTCCCTGAGCCAATGTCACAGCCAATACTCTGTTCCTCCCGCTCTCCTGCCTCTGGATTGCCCCTCCCGCACCCTGGCAATCACTGGTTTCTTCTCTGTATTTGTTGGTCTGCTTTTTTTTGTTGCATTCACTAGTGTGTTGTTTTTAATGTTCCACATATAAGTGATTTCATACAGTATTTGTCTTGTTCTGTCTGACTTATTCATTTACCATAATAAGTTCATTCATGAAACATTCTTTTGATAGCTGAGTAGTATTCCATTATATATCTACCACCCTGTCTTTACCCATTCAAATGTTGATGGATACTTAGGTTGCTTCCAAGTCTTGACAATTTTAAATAATGCGGCTGTGAATATTGGGGTGCATGTATCTTTTTGAAGTTGTGTTTTGCTTTTTTCAGACATCTACACAGGAGCAGGTTGGGTAATTGTGCTGTCCTCTTGTTAAATAAACCCTTTTATCTCATGGAGCAACTTTTTATTCAGAGTCTATTTTGTCTTATGTAAGTAGCCACCCCTGCTTTCTTTCGGTTAACATTTTTGTGCAGTATCTTTTTCTATCCCTTTACTTTCACTCTTAGATTGTTTTTTAAGCAATAGCCTCTTGTACACAGCATACAACTGTAGCTTACTGTTTTATCCATTCAGTCAGTGCCATTTGATTAGTGAGTTTAATCATTTTTAATTTAAAGTAACTATTGACTTTTTTTCTTTCCCTATATTTATTTATTTATTTTTAATATATTATAGTTATCAGTTCAGTCTAAAACCACCTTTTAATCTATCTTTTCTATTGTTTTTCTGTTTCCCAATTCTATTAGTTTATTCTGTCACCTTTTTTCTTCCACTTTCAGCTTAATTTGTTATTTTTCTAAGTCTGTGAGGTATAAATTTAGATTATTTGAGATTTTTCTTTTGTGATGTAGGTATTTATTGGTATCTCTCTGTACTTTCCATTTGTCTCAAAATATTTTCTAATTTAAGTTTCTCTTTGATCCAATGTTATTATGCAAGAGAATGCTGTTTAATTTCCATGTATTTATGCATTTCCCCATTTTCCTTCTGTTACTGATTTCTAATTTCATTACACTGTGGTTAAAAAAGATATTTGGGATGATTTCAATCTCCTTAAATTTGTTAAAGCTTGTTTTGTGATATATAATATGATTTATCCAGGAGAATCCATGTTACCTTGAGAAGAAGGTACATTCTGCTGTTGCTGGATGTTTGATAAATATCTGTTTGGTCCACTACTTCATAGTGATGCTCAACTCTGCTGTTTCCTTATTGATTTCTGTCTGAATGTTCCATCCATTTTTTAAATTTTTTTTTTACTTTACAATATTGTATTGGTTTTGCCATACACTGACATGAATCCACTATGAGTGTAAACGTGTTCCCCTTCCAGAACCCCCTCCTACCTACCTCCGCATCCCATCCCTCTGGGTCATCCCGGTGCACCAGCCGCAAGCACCCTGTATCATTTACTTCTCCCTTTAGGTTTGAAGATACTTGCTCTATATATTTAGGAGCTTGCATGTTGGATACATATATTTTTCTTTACTTATTTTTATAACCTTTTAGAAAACTGAAGTATAGTTATTTACAAATTTGTGTCAGTTTCAGGTTTACAGCAAAGTGATGTGTGTGTGTGTAATTTTTCAGATTCTTTTCCATTATTGGTTGTTACAATTTATTCAATATAGTTCCCTGTGCTTTTCAATAGGTCCATGTTGTCTACCTATTTTATATACAATACTGTGTATATGTTATTCCGAAATTTCTTATTTGTATTAAATATTTTAATTTTAAAAAATTTTAATGTAACTTTGCATTTTTAGTTATTACAAAATGTTGCCTATGTTCCTAGTATGTACAATACGTCCCTGAGCCAATGTCACAGCCAATAGTCTGTTCCTCCCGCTCTCCTGCCTCTGGATTGCCCCTCCCGCACCCTGGCAATCACTGCCTTGTTCTCTGTATTTGCTGGTCTGCTTCTTTTTCGTTGCATTCACTAGCGTGCTCTATGTTTTAAGGTTCCACATAAGTGATTTCATACAGTGTTTGTCTTTCTCTGTCTGGCTTATTTCATTTACCATAGTAAGCTCATTCATGATACATTCTTTTGATGGCTGAGTGAAGTGAAGCCGCTCAGTCGTGTCTGACTCTTTGCGACCCCATGGACTGCAGCCTATCAGGCTTTTCAGTCCATGAGATTTTCCAGGCAAGAGATTGGAGTGGGTTGCCATTGCCTTCTCCAATCTACCACCCTGTCTTTAGCCATTCAAATGTTGATGGATACTTAGGTTGCTTCCATGTCTTGACAATTTTAAATAATGCAGCTGTGAATATTGGAGTCCATGTATCTTTCTGAAGTTGTGTTTTTGCTTTTTTCAGACATCTACACAGAAGCAGAATGGGTGAAAGATAATTGTGCTGTCCTCTTGTTAAATAAACCCTTTCATCTCATGGAGCAACTTTTTATTCAGAGTCTATTTTGTCTTACGTAAGTAGCCACCCCTGCTTTCTTTCGGTTAACATTTTCATGCAGTATCTTTTTCTATCCCTTTACTTTCACTCTTTGATTGTTTTTAAAGCTATAGCCTCTTGTACACAGCATACAGTTGTAGCTTATAGTTTTATCCATTCAGTCACTCCGTGTCATTTGATTAGTGAGGTGAGGTGAAGTCACTCAGTCGTGTCCAACTCTTTGCGACGCCGTGGACTGTAACCTACTAGGCTTCTCTGTCCATGGGATTCTCCAGGCAAGAATACTGGAGTGGATTGCCATTGATTAATGAGTTTAATCATTTTGAATTTAAAGTAACTATTGATTATTTTTTCTTTCCCTATATTTATTTATTTATTTTTAATATAGTTATAGTTATTCTTAATACTTTTAACTTTTTCAGTAGGGATAAAAGTGATTTGTGCACCGCCATGACAGTACTGCATTGTTCCTTATTTGCCTATATATTTACTAGTAAAATTTCTACTTGGCTATGTTTCTGTGTGGTTGTTCAGTGTGCTTAGTTTTCAATTTGACAAACTCCCTTTAGCAATTCTTCTAAGGCAGGTCCAGTGGTAACAAACTTCCTCAATATTTGTCTAGGAAAGTCTTTCTCTCCTTCATTTTTAAAGGACAATTTTGCCATGCATAGTATTCTTGATTGGTGAATTCTGTCTTTCAGCATTTTGAAAAGATCATCTTACTTTCTCCAGGACTTCAAGGTTTCTGCTAAAAATTCTGCTGATAATCTTAATGGAGTTTCATTTTATGTGATGTCATTTTTCTTTTGCTGTTTTCAAAATTCTCTAACTTTTGACAATTTAATTTTAATCTGCCTTATGGTATACATATTTTAGGATCAACCTCTTTGAGGTCTTTTGGGCTTTATGAATCTACATGTCCTTTTCCTTCCCTAGATTGGGGAAATATTAGCTGTTATTTCTTTAAGTAAGCTTTCTTTCCCTTTCTATACTCCTAGAACTCCCATTATGCTTTATTGTTTTCCTTGACTGTGTCCTATGAGACCTGTAAGCCTTATTCACTCTCTTTCTTATTCTTATTTACTTTTGCACCCCCGAGAGTGTGTGTGTAGGCGTGCCTGTGTGTGTGCGTGCGTGTGTGTGTGTACGCTCAGTCACTCAGTCATGTCTGACTCTACCACTCTGTGGACTGTAGCCCTCTAGTCTCCTCTGTCCATAGCGCTTTCCAGGCAAGAATACTGGAGTGAGTTGCCAGTTCCTACTCCAGAGGATTTTCCTGACCCAGGGATCCAGCATGCATCTCCTGCATTGACAGGCAGATACTTTACCACTGAGCCACCCGGGAAGCCCCGCTCCTCTGAGTAGAGCATTTCAAGTGCCCTGAATTCAAGTTCACTGATTCTTCTGACTGATGAAGTCTGCTCTTGAAGCTCCCTATTGAATTTTTCAGTGTAGCCATTGTATTCTTTGCTCCAGAATTTATGCTTCAGCTCTTTTTGGGGATTTCTTGAGAAACCCTAAAAGAACTTATCATGATCATGTATTGCTTTTTCTGGTATTGTCTAGTTGTCTGCCTGCATTCTCTTATGCCTTAATGAGCTTCTTTAAGATGGTTATTTTCACTTATTTGTCCAGCAATTCATAGATTCCCATTTCCTTGGAGTCAGTTACTGGATTTGTTTTGTTCCTTTAGTGATGACATGTTTCCCTCATTTTTTGTGATCAGTTTGTCTTGTGTTGATGTCTGTACAATTAAAGTAGTCAACTCTTATAGTCCATATGTACTGGCTTGGGAATGGAAACACCTTCACCCAGCTAGAGATCCTGGGAATCTATCAAACGTTTGTGTAGATGTGCCCATTGTACTCCTCTCATTCCTCCTTCAGAGGCTAGACTTAAGACTCTCTCCTTTGCCTGATCCCATAGAGAAGTGTAAGGTGCGGAGAGCTGCCTATTCCTTTTCTCTAGAGTGTGCCCTGCTGGGCCAGGGCATGGAGAGCAAGCACCAATTTATCCTTCCATTTTGAAAGGCATGTCTTAGAATTTTGTGCCATTTCCCTATCCCACAGAGCCATGCTGAATGCCAGGAGTCACCTGCCCTTTTTCCATAGGGCAGTGCACTGAGTTGCTAGGATAATGAACTCAATCCCACTCTGTCCTTCCCTCCTGAAGGAGCAGTCTGCAAGTTGTGCACCTTCCCCCAGTCCTGCAGAGTCAAGCTAGCTGCTGAGGTCTTCAGTGGCTGTTGAGGTTCATGTTCCATCTGTGGGAGTGTGTTGGGCACCATCTTTGGGGAATTGTGGCTTTGGGGGTATATACGTTGGTGGTTATGAACCTCCACCCTTGTCTTCATTCTTTGCTTCTTCCAGACAGTCCAGCCATGCTGATTACTTCAGTGTTCTGGGTGCAGCAAAATAAGCAGAGCTTTTACACATTGCCCCCAAAGACTGGGGAGTCAGACCTGTTTTCTTTTTTATCTTCAAGGAGATATCATGGGCTGGGGGATCTCTCTTGGGTCTGAGTTTTGTCAGCCTGGAGCAGCGGTGATGCAAGCAAAGTGACACTGCTCTTTCTCCCCTTTCAGCATGGCTGAACCTCCCAGCTGGCCTCCAGAGTTCTCACACAGGTATTTTTGTCTGCAGATGGTTTTCACATTAGTGTTTCTCTGAGGCAGTGCTGGCTAGACTTCCTATTCTGCCATTTTATAGATAACACTGTGTCTCCTAATGCACTCTTGTAACACTTTGCCCTCAGAACTAAACCCAACTTCACTCACACTCCAGGAGGCCTGAGGGTGTCTTGCCCCACTCACTTCTCCACCCTCCTCAACTTAGAGCTTCCTCTGGCCTATCCTGCTCCAGCCACATATCTGCCATTACTTTTCCCCTCACAGCCAAGCTCCTTAACCCCAGAGTCTTGTGAGTTCCTGTTTCCTTTGCCTAGAATATCTTTTCCTAGTCGTTCATTTTGCTTGTTCTTTCTCAACTTTTGGATTTCATTTTCAGTTGTAGCTTTCCATTCCTGGCCTTTCCTGTTACCTGTGTAAGTAACCTGCTGCAACTCACTCATGCTTCCCTACCACATTGCCCGTTCTTCATTTTGTGCACATCACAATCTAAAATGTCTCATTTGTCCACTTGCTTATTGCCTGTCTAGCCTTGTGGAATGTCAGCTTCAAGAGGGCAGACACTATGTCCGTCTTGTTTATCACTGTATTCCCTGCCCAGTCTCTGTAGGTTTCTTTTAAAGCAATACTTCAAACAACAACAGAACAGTTAATGTATAAGAGAAGGCAATGGCACCCCACTCCAGTACTCTTGCCTGGAAAATCCCATGGATGGAGGAGCCTGGTAGGTTGTAGTCCATGAGGTCACTAAGAGTCAGACACGACTGAGCAACTTCATTTTCACTTTTCACTTTCACGCATTGGAGAAGGAAATGGCAACTCACTCCAGTGTTCTTGCCTGGAGAATCCCAGGGACGGGGGAGCCTGGTTGGCTGCCATCTATGGGGTCGCACAGAGTCGGACATGACTGAAGCAACTTAGCAGCAGCAGCAACAGCAATGTATAAGATGCCATACCTAACTTCATTCTTCCCTGTTTGTAGACAGGCAATATCTTCTGATTATACATAATACTGCAATGAACATCTCTGTGCACACCATGCTTTGTCCCTGCCTCTATTGATTTTGTTCTCTAACGTCTCAAAAGTAGAAATACTGGCTCCATGATGGAGCGTGAGTATGTTTAAGGCTCCTCCATAAACATGCCCACATTGCACTACAGAAAGTCTGACTGAAGACCTGACATAAGTCCCACCATACATGAATGTGAGGGCTATGAGAAAACACATTCATCTTTAGATGAGCAATGCACGTGAATCATCTGAGGATCTGATTAAAAGTCAGATTCTGATGCAGGAAATCTGGAGTGGGGCCTGCGATGCTACATTTCTCTCTAACAAGATCCCTGGAGGATTGCCCCAGAGGCTCTCATCCTGCCTGCACTTTCCTGTCAATGTCTGGGCTCTAGGCTGACACAGCCCCTGGGCACCTGTGTCTCTGCCTAGACCTCATCTTCCCAGGTCAACAGCCCTGGTAGGACAGCCTGTGATTGTTTTCACTCTGTCGTCTTAAGGTCCTGTCTCCATTTGGCTCTCAACTCCAGGATCCATAACCCCTGATGTGTGTGGTACTTAGGGTTCTGACTGGGTTTTGCACTAGATGTGGGATGAATTTATCCCTATAGATTCCAGGATGCTCCACTACCCTGAGTGGAGTAGCGGACGTCTGTGACTACTTTTCCTGCCTGTCTTCTAACTCCTCATCATCTCCTCCAGTAGTACCTCTTTCTCCTGTGCAGACCCCACCACCACCACCACCCTTTCCTAGTCCACGTGGTTTCAAAAAAGTTAACACTCTATAATACCAGAATCAAAAGATGAGCATATGACCTAGACCCAGGAAATGAATAGATTTCATCTTCTTTGTTTTCAGTAATCTGCTCAAGGGTGTACATGTGACCTGGTTCCAGGAAATCTGCACCAAGACTTAGAGCTATTGTGAATGGAGACGTTTTCTCCCCTCTAGGGGGCTGCCACGGCCACTATATCAGCTAACTGACCAGACAGTGAGGCCAACATGGAAACCAGAGATAAGGTAACTCCTAATGTCATCACCTGAGGCCCAAGGTCAAGCTGAACCTGAAGCTGACTTTATTTTGATGCAGGTGGGCCATAGTTGACTTAGGACCAAAGCCATCAAAGCAAGGCACCAGCTTGGACACTGAGGCTTGTGTGTGTCAGCATGTGCAGCACTGACTCAGGAGGGTGCAGAAAGAGAAACCCTAAGAGCATGCCTGTTGCACCCACATGCACCCGTGGGCACATGGGCATACACGGTCCAGCCCAGAATAGTAAGGAACATAGTGGAGGTGGCAGGGGAGGGGGTGGGCAGCCAACATAAAAAAGGCTGCTCCTGTCAAACGGGAGGTTTTCCCTCGTTACTGGCATCTTTGCCTGATATGCACTGAGCTTTGAAGCAAAAATAAGCGACACATTGGACAGGTAGTAAGTAGCTCAATGTGACTGTGAGTCAAAACTGCCTTTAAACATGGCGCGGTGTTTAGACAGCCTCACATCTTTCATCTCCTCCTGGATAGCGAATCCTCAGCGCTGTCATCGTCTTTTTTTATAAGTGTACAAGGTCTTAACACACCATCTTGTGGCATGTGGTAATCCGGACAGGCGACCTGGTCAAGGTCACACAGGCCACTGGGGCAGAGCAGACAGGCAGGCAAAGATTTTCTTACAACCCTGGGCTTGATTCATCACCAGAGGCAGGTTTTCTGGGAAGTTATGAAGGCTGAAACCACTGCTCAGCCCCTTCTTAGATCCCACACAATATTCTGGATTCTTTTCCTTAAAAAAGCACCCTCCCAAACTATGTAAGTTTTATGCTTTAGGTCCCGCAAGGTGTGACTCAGCCCCAACCCCCTACTGACCCAAGGCTGTTTCCCACTTCCTTCCCCATCACCCTCAAGAACCCCAAACTCATGGGGGTTGTCACAAACTTGAAACAGGCTCTGAAAGGCCTTCACTTCTAGTTTACCGCTGCTTGTCCTCACTTGCAGTTTCTTCCCTATTTTTGATAATTTAGACACTTGTTATCCAAACAACATCTACAGAGACCCATTCTGCAAGATGCTTACATGCTTCTTTGAAGATCTTCTGCTTCACCTTAAAAATAAAACCAAATCATCCTGCTTCTCCCTGGGCCAGTCCTCAGGGATCCCACCTGGCAGAAGGGGAAAAGCTTGTGAACCGCTCCCTAGCCATCCATCTGGTGACTCACAAGAGCAACCTCCACCTTCTGGTCAGGCACTGCCAGTTAGTTGATAGGGGACTGTGTTTTGTAGGTAAAACAGTTCCATGTCTGCCGGGGTCCAACCCCGGTGGATCCAGGGTGAGTCGAAGGTGAGGACAGAGTCAGCGTCCTTGGAAAAAAACTTAATTAATTACAGATAGAGAGGGATTAGAAAATTAGCAGAGAAAAAGAGGCCGAATAACTTGGTTCACATGGAATACCAATCACCACTTATGTAGGCCACAGGCGTCTTCTCATTCTCCCGAAGGAAAGGAGGCACTGAGTCCCCCCACCCCCAACCCCTGAGTCCAATCTTAGAAGCCCAGGCAAAATTAGTAGGCATGAGGGGTCACCATGCACCAGATGGGAATTCGGCCAGAAAACAGTAGGAGAGAAAAAGGGGCTGAATAACTTGGCTTACGTGGGATACCAATAAAATTCCAAGACAAGAATTTGCACCATCTATGTTGGGCCACCGGTGCCACTTGAATATCGGAAGGTGCCCCTCCTTGGGCTCCTTCTCGCGTGGGCTTGAAAACTGGGGCAAGTAAGTAGACATGGTGAGCACCCATGCTGCAGATGGGAATTCAGTCAGAAAAATGGGGAGCAGAAAAGAACGACATGAGGAATCAGTCTTTCTGGAAACTGATCCAATTTCTTTATTTTGGGGTTTGCTTATATACCTTTTGTTACACATAAGGATGAATACAGAGTCACTGGGGGTCAGCAGTCCTGACCTTATCAAAATCAGGTGCTTCACATAAAAAAGGTCTTAGGGTTTTTACATCATCTTCTGGCCATGAAGCTTGCTGACATTTATGACCCTTTCTTTCTGATAACCAAAAAACTTATTTTTTCCAAGGGTGTTTTTTCTTAAACCAGGCACCACCCTCCAAATAAAGTTGCATTCCTGTAGGGTGAGGGTGTGGTGAGTTACAATCAAGAAAGGAATTTATTTAACCCAAGGTTAACATGATTAATCTTAAAGGTTAATTCTTATTTTTCCTATATGTTTAAAGGTTAATTCTTATTTCTCCTATATGCTAGTTATATTTATTATAAGGGCAGGGAATATGGAGATTTAGCAGCAAACATCAGCCCAACAAATGAAAATCCTTTCACCAATGTTCCCCTTAAGATCTACTTAGTCTTAAGACAGTGATAAAGTTACATTTTCACATAGCAAGGACACAGTGATTTATAACAAAGTACAGTGATCTACAAAAGAAAAAATTCATTAACTCAAAAAGCCTAGTATTGGTAACCTTAAAAACTACCATATTTCCTTTTCTATATTCCAAATACATTGATTAATATATTCCCAGGTGCCTAAGGATATGGAGGCCTGGCAGCAATCATTGACTCAACAAGAAGAAAAAGCCCTATGCTAATTAAGACTCTCAAAATACTCCAGAACTCTCTGTGCTGTTTATAGTTGGGAGGTAGTAAACAATCATGTGTCAGCAGAGGGGTTTAACCTGAGACAACCTTGTCCCACCTAGGGCAGGGAATTAGCAGCAATTATTGACACAACAAATGAAAAAACCCTTCACCAATATAATTCCCAACCAACCCACTATACCAATAATTTCTAACTTCTCACAAGAATTTGCCTTTAGTAAGTCCAAAACATCTCGTGCCTCTCACAGTTGGGGGGTTGTAAACAATCACATGCGGCCGGATGAACCTATACAGGTGGGCTAGATAACCTTCAGTTGAAACACTCTTGTCACGCCCAGGAATTTTTATTGCCTTGGAGCTGCACGTTTACTCCTTCTCCAAGAGAAACGGTTATGGGGGAGAGCCCCCCAGAAAGTCAAAGGTGTAGGTGAGAGCACAAAACAGACTCTGGTTTTAGGGTAGATGGTCGGGAGCAGGGGGTTTCCTGAGGCTTGATCACACCTTCGCATATGCCGAAGCCTCCTTCCTCATGACCTTTGCCATGGGTGGAGTTCCTCCCGCTGGCCCCCGGCACATGTCCTCAGATGTGTTTCTGTCTGTCAGTACCTATGCTTCATAGAAAGCGTCTGCAAAGCTCAGCTCAGTGCCTGGTCCTGGGTGGATGTTGAGAAAGCTCAGCAGGGAGCAGCCTGCCCAGGGCTGGGTGAGCTCCAGGCTCCCAGACAGACAAGACATAAGTGGAGGCAAGTGTCCCAGGTCAGGGGGCCAGTGAGAGAGGCTTCTGGGAGGAGATCTGAGGACAACCACCCCCTGAAGGAGAGCACAAAACCTGTCTTCACTCCTCCAGGCCTGGGGAGGGATGCAGGCCCCACCCCACATTAATTCACATGCAGGATGCTTTTTATAGAGGCCATGTCTGTGGATTGGACAAATGCTATGTTCAAGTCACATTTTGCAGACAAAAAAGTAAAAAAAAAATTTTTGTTGTTGTTGATTTCTTTCTCCTGTTCCCCAGTTGAGTCCCCCAGGGACAGCAGAGAGCCTCTGGCTTGCTGGCCACTGGTGGGCAGGGCTGGGTCTGGGCCACGGGCAGCAGGGCCCTGCAGATCTCAGGTCTTCGGGCTGCAGGGCGGAGAGGGGGATCCCTGGTCACAGGAGTTCTTTACAGCTTCTATTAATAGTTATGGACTTTTTTAGATATATAATTTGGCAGATAACTTCTTTGATTCCACAAGTTGTTTTTCACTCTATTATGTGCTGTGATGCTCAGAAGTTTTAGCTTTTGACAGAGTGCATGTTTCCTATTTTTACTTCTGTTGCTTGTGCTTATGTTTTCATATCCACGAAGTCCTCACCAAATGCAATGTCATTAAGATTTCCTGCTGTTTTTTTGTAGGACTTTGACAGTGCTGTGTCTGACATGTAGATCTTTGATGGATCAAACATTTTAACTTATTTTTGCCTGTGGTGTATATCTTTATAATAGAATAGTATGCAAAATGAAAACTGGCTACAGCCACTTTGAAGAATAGGAATAATTCTAACAAGTGTAATGAAAGAAGACAGACCTAAAGGAGGGTATAGTGTATAATTCAACCTAAATCAATTTCAACAAAATCAAGATTAATTTGGTAGTTAGAAAGCCAGCCTCCTTTGGCGAGGAGAGGACTGTAACCTGGGGGGTGTGCTCACGGTTGCCCATCTCTCATCTCTTCCAATCTCTGAAGACTCACCCATGGAGAAGAGGTACTGCTGGGAACCTTTTCCCAACTGGGACTCCAGATGTCCTGTGACATGGGACTTTACAGCACTGTTTGAGTCTGGACGTTGGTCAAAACCCAGTTTGTATTTCCATACAAATTGTGAAATTATTTGTTCCAGCTCTGTGAAAAATACCACTGGTAGCTTGATAGGGATTGCATTGAATCTGTAGATTGTTTTCGGTAGTATACTCATTTTCACTATATTGATCCTTCCGATCCATGAACATGGTATATTTCTCCATCTGTTAGTGTCCTCTTTGATTTCTTTCACCAGTGCTTTATAGTTTTCTATATATAGGTCTTTAGTCTCTTTAGGTAGATATATTCCTAGGTATTTTATTCTTTTTGTTGCAATGGTGAACGGCATTGTTTCCTTAATTTCTTTTTCTACTTTCTCATTATTAATGTATAGGAATTCAAGTGATTACTGTGTGTTGATTTTATATCCTACAACTTTACTATATTCATTGATTAGCTCTAGTAATTTTCTGGTGGAGTCTTTAGGGTTTTCTATGTAGAGGATCATATTATTTGCAAATAGTGAGAGTTTTACTTCTTCTTTTCCAGTTTGGATTCCTTTTATTTCTTTTTCTTCTTTGATTGCTGTGGCCAAAACTTCCAGAACTATGTTGAATAATAGTAGTGAAAGTGGGCACCCTTGTCTTGTTCCTGACTTTAAGGGAAATGCTTTCAATTTTTCACCATTGAGGATAATGTTTACTGTAGGTCTGTCATATATAGGTTTTATTATGTTGAGTCATGTTCCTTCTATTCCTGCTTTCTGGAGAGTTTTTATCATGGATGTTGAATTTTGTTGAAGGCTTTCTCTGCATCTATTGAGATAATCATATGGCTTTTATTTTTCAATTTGTTAATGTGGTGAATTACATTGATTGATTTGCAGATATTGAAGAATTCTTGCATCCCTGGGACAAAGCCCACTTGGTCATGGTGTATGATCTTTTAAATGTGCTGTTGGATTCTGATTGCTAGAATTTTGTTAAGGATTTTTGCATCTATGTTCATCAGTGATATTGGCCTTTTCTTTTTTTGTGGCATCTTTGTCAGGTTTTGGTATTAGGGTGATGGTGGCCTCATAGAATGAGTTTGGAAGTTTACCTTCCTCTGCAATTTTCTGGAAGAGTTTGAGTAGGATAGGTGTTAGCTCTTCTCTACATTTTTGGTAGAATTCACTGTGAAGCCATCTGGACCTGGGCTTTTGTTTGCTGGAATATTTCTGATTATAGTTTCAATTTCGTGCTTGTGATGGGTCTGTTAAGATTTTCTAGCCAAAGCAATCATGAGAAAGAAGAATGGAACTGCAGGAATCAACCTGCCTGACTTCAGGCTCTACTACAAAGCCACAGTCATCAAGAGAGTATGGTACTGGCACAAAGACAGAAATATAGATCAATGGAACAAAATAGAAAGCCCAGAGACAAATCCACACAGCTATAGACACCTTATATTCGACAAAGGAGGCAAGAATATACAATGGAGTAAAGACAACCTCTTTAACAAGTGGTTCTGGGAAAACTGGTCAACCACTTGTAAAAGAATGAAACTAGAACACTTTCTAACACCATACACAAAAATAAACTCAAAATGGATTAAAGATCTAAATGTAAGACCAGAAACTATAAAACTCCTAGAGGAGAACATAGGCAAAACACTCTCCGACATAACTCACAGCAGGATCCTCTATGATCCACCTCCCAGTATACTGGAAATAAAAGCAAAAATAAACAAATGGGATCTAATTAAAATTAAAAGCTTCTGCACAACAAAGGAAACTATAAGCAAGGTGAAAAGACAGCCTTCTGAATGGGAGAAAACAATAGCAAATGAAACAACTGACAAACAACTAATCTCAAAGATATACAAGCAACTTATGCAGCTCAACTCCAGAAAAATAAACGATCCAATCAAAAAATGGGCCAAAGAACTAAATAGGCACTTCTCCAAAGAAGACATACGGATGGCTAACAAACACATGAAAAGATGTTCAACATCACTCATTATCAGAGAAATGCAAATCAAGACCACAATGAGGTACCATTTCACACCAGTCAGAATGGCTGCGATCCAAAAGTCTACAAGCAATAAATGCTGGAGAGGATGTGGAGAAAAGGGAACCCTCTTACACTGCTGGTGGGAATGCAAACTAGTACAGCCACTTTGGAAAACAGTGTGGAGATTCCTTAAAAAATTGCAAATAGAACTGCCTTATGACCCAGCAATCCCACTGCTGGGCATACACACCGAGGAAACCAGAATTGAAAGAGACACATGTACCCCAATGTTCATTGCAGCACTGTTTATAATAGCCAGGACATGGAAGCAACCTAGATGTCCATCAGCAGATGAATGGATAAGAAAGCTGTGGTACATATACACAATGGAGTATTACTCAGCCATTAAAAAGAATACATTTGAATCCATTCTAATGAGGTGGATGAAACTGGAGCCAATTATACAGAGTGAAGTAAGCCAGAAAGAAAAACACCAATACAGTATACTAACACATATATATGGAATTTAGAAAGATGGTAATGATAACCCTGTATGAGAGACAGCCGTAGAGACACAGATGTATCAAACAGACTTTTAGACTTTGTGGGAGAGGGAGAGGGTGGGATGATTTGGGAGAATGGCATTGAAACATGTATACTATCATGTAAGAAATGAATCACCAGTCCAGGTTCGGTACAGGTACAGGATGCTTGGGGCTGGTGCACTGGGATGACCCAGAGAGATGATATGGGGAGGGAGGTGGGAAGGGGGTTCAGGATTGGGAACTCATCTGTGGCAGATTCATGTCAATGTATGGTAAAACCAATACAGTATTATAAAGTAAAATTTTTAAAAAAAATTTTTTTTAAACAAAATAACCCAGTTTGGTGATGTATCCTCTGCTTTTTCTCTTTTTCTTTTCTTTTAATATTAGTATATAAAAAGTAAGCTAAATAATTCTCTAATAAATATTGGTATTATTTATTTAATTACAACAAGTGGTTTATTTTATTAACAAATCCTTTGAATCTGAGACAAAAGTGAAAACTTTTGGCAAAATGGTTGGTCATCAGTTGATTTTTCAGAGCTCTGCAGGCCAGAAGGGAATGGCACAATATATCTAAAGCAATGAAAAGGAAAAACCTCAGAGTCCAAAACACTACATCTGTGTCTCTTTTGCTGTCTCGCATACAGGGTTATCATTACCATCTTTCTAAATTCCACATATATGCATTAGTATACTGTATCAGTGTTTTTCTTTCTGGCTGACTTCACTCTGTATAATCAGCTCCAGTTTCATCCACCTCGTTAGAAATGATTTAAATGTATTCTTTTTAATGGCTGAGTAATACTCCATTGTGTATATGTACCACAGCTTTCTTATCCATTCATCTGCTGATGGACATCTAGGTTGCTTCCATGTCCTGGCTATTATAAACAGTGCCAGTTTAGGTTTGATGCAGGATACAGGATGCTTGGGGCTGGCACACTGGGATGACTCAGAGGGATGGTATGGGGAGGAAGGTGGGAGGGGAGTTCAGGACTGGGAAAACGTGTACACCCGTGGTGGATTCATGTTGATGTATGGCAAAACCAATACAATATTGTAAAGTAAAAAAAAAAAACGATACTAATAAATAATAATAATAAAGAAAACTAGTAAGAACTCAAAAAAAAAAAAAAAAGGAAAAACCTATAGCCAAGATTACCCAGAAAGGATCTCATTCAAGTTTGACAGAGAAATCAAAACCTTTACAGAAAGCAAAAGCTAAAAAAAAGAAAAGACAAAAGAAAGCAAAAGCTAAGAGAATTCAGTGCCACCAAATCAGTTTTACAACAAATGCTAAGGAACTTCTCTAGGCAGGAAACACAAGAGAAGAAAAAGCCCAACAAAACCACACAGAACAAGAAGATGGTAATAGGAACACACATATTGATAACTACTTTGAATATAAATGGATTAAATGCTCCAATAAAAGAATAAACCACTTAAGGAGACAATAGACTTATACTCCAAAAACTGTAAGACACTTCTACAGAGAGAAGTTTAAAAAATGACACAAACAGATGAAAAGATTTACAATGTTCTTGGGTTGGAAGAATCATTAATGTCAAAATGACTGTATTACCTAAGACAATCTACAGACTCAATGCAACCCCTGTCAAATGACCAAATGGACTTTTTCACAGAACTAGAATTAAAAATTCTTAAAATTTATTTGAAACCAAAAAACCCTGAATATTTAAAGCAATCTTAAGAAAGAAAAATGAAGTTGGAGGAATCAGGCTCACTGACTTCAGACTAAACTACAAAGTTATAGTCATCAAAACAATATGGTACTCACACACACACACACACATATCAAAAAAACAGAAACATAAGTCAATGGAACAGGATAGAAAGCTCAGAAATGAACCCCTGCACGTAAGGTCAATTAATCTACAACAAAGGAGGAAAGACGATACAATGGGGAAAAAAAAGTGTCTTCACTAAATGGTGCTGGGGAAACTGGACAGCTAGCTACCTGTAGAAAAGATGGAATTATAACATTTCCTGACACCATACACAAAAATAAGCTCAAAATAGATTAAAGACCTAAACATGAGACTAGACACTATACAACTCTTACAGAAAAACTGGCAAAACACTCTGTGACAAAAATCGCAGTTGTCTCCCCGAGTAATGGAAATAAACAAATGGGACTTAATGAAACTCAAAAGCTTTTACATAGCAAACAAAATGATAAACAAAAGGAAAAGACAACTCACAGATTGGTAGAAAATATTTGCAAATCATGTGGCAAACAGGGATTAGTCTCCAAAATTTACAAACAGCTCACAACACTCAACAGCATCAATCAAAAAAGAGGCAGAAGATGTAAAGAGACATCTCTGCAAAGAAAACATATAGATGGCCAGGAAGCATGTGAAAAGATGTTCAGCACTGTTGATTATTAGTGAAATGCAAATCAAAACTACAATGAGATATCACAACAGTAAAAAATGGCTTTCATCAAAAAATCCACAAACAGTAAATACTGGAAGGGCATGGAGAAAGGGAACCCTCTTACATTATTGGTGAAAATGTAAATTGGTATAGCCACTATGGAGAACAGTATTGAGGCTCCTTAAAAAATTGAAAATAGAGCTACTGGATGATGGTGCAATCCCACTCCTGTGCATTTATCTGGACAAAAAAAATTGATCCAAAAAATACATGCACCCCAGTGTTCAGTGCAGGACTATTTACAAATAGCCAAGATATATAAGCAACCTAAATGTTCATCAACAGAGAAATGAATAAAGATGGGTTCATATATACAGTGGAATATCACTCAGCCATTAAAAAGAAGGAAATAGTGTCATTTGCTGCAAAATGGATGAATCTAGGGATTATCATACTAAGAGAAAGAAAAGCATCATATCATATCACTTATGTTCAGCAGGTAGAATAGAAACGGAATCCAAGATGATGGCTAGAACACCAGCAGCAGCCTGTGAAAAAAGAAACCAAGAACCAGAGTGAGAACCTCTGGCAGGAAACCAGGTCCAGACAAATCAGCTTCCCTGACTGGCCTTGAGCATATGCCCTACTTGCATCCCTCTCTCTGATAGGTGGTGGATACAGCCCTATTTTGCATGGGGCCGAACCAATCAGGCCCCAGGAACCATCAAGAGAAGGCGACAGAAAGAATAACAAAGGAAGCCAAATCATTGTATGTACATGACTATGGGCCCCAATCTGACATCATAGAGAAAAATTAATCTGAAATGTACCATCTACCTAAATATAAATGCCAAACAATAAAACTTCTAGAAAAAAAATAACAAGAGGAAATGTTTACAACTTTGATGCAGGCTGATATTTTGAGTTACAGAAATCACTAATCCTAAAGGAAAAAAGCTGATAAATTTGAAATCCCCACAATTTTTCTTCTCTTAAATCAACAGTTTGTAATGTTGGCAGCAGATGTGAATCATTTGGAGAGCGTAAAAATAAAATGACATGAAAACAAAACAAACAAACAGGAAGCCAAGAGGGGTGAGGGGGCCTCCAGCAGGGTCAGCCTGCTCTCACGTCTTGTGAGTGTACTATCTGCAGCCTGCTTAAGCCTGCCTGCTTGAGCTGCAACTAGTCTGTCATCCCAAATCTTTGCTATAGTAGAACAAGAACCAGGGAGAAAGGAAACAACCTGATACTTACACGTTGAATCTAAAGAGAAATGATACAATGAACTTCTTTATAAAACAGAAACAGATTCACACACTTAGAAAATGAACTTACAGGCACCAGGGAAGGGGGTGGGGAGGGATAGCTAGGGAATTTGAGATTGATATATATAGTACAGTGTGAATATAGTTCACACTGCTTTATTTCAAATGGGTAACTAACAAGAACCTACTGTACAGCATCACAAACTCTGCTCAATATTATATAACAACCAAAGTAAGAAAAGAATCTCAGAAAGAATAAACATGTGTACAAGTATACCTGAATCACTACGCTGTACACCTGAAACTACCACAATATTGTTAATCAACTGTTTATTGCTGTTGTTCAGTTGCCCAGTCGTATCTGACTCATAGAGACCCCATGGACTGCAGCACGCCAGGCCACCCTGTCCCTCACCCTCTCCCAAAGTTTACAAGGAACATGCAAGTTCATGTCCATTGCATCTGCAATGTCATCCAGCCATCTCATCCTCTGACGCCCTCTTCTCCTTCTGCCCTCAATCTTTCCCAGCATCAGGGACTCTTCCAATGAGTCAACTGTTCACATCAGATGACCAAAATATTGGCGCTTCAACTTCAGCATCAGTCCTTCCAACGTATTCAGCGTTGATTTTCCTTAAAATTGCTTCACTCTCCTTGCTGTCCAAGGGAATTTCAGGAGTCCTCCAGCACCACAGTTTGAAGGCATCAATTCTTTGTTGCTCTGCTTTCTTTACTGTCCAGCTCTCACAAGCGTATGTGACCACTGGGAAGACCACAGCCTTGACTGTATGGACTTCTGTCGGCAGAGTAATGTCTCTGCTTCTCAACACATTATCTAGGTTTGTCGTAGCTTTCCTGCCAAACAGCAATCATCTTCTGATTTCATGGCTGCAGTCAGAATCCGGAGTGATTTTAGAGCCCAAGAAAAGGAAATCTGTCACTACTTCCACCTTTCCCTTCTATTTGCCATGAAGTAATGGGGCTGGATGCCATGATCTTAGTTTAATATTCAGTTTTAAGCCAGCTCTTTCACTCTCCTCCTGATTCATCCTCATCAAGAAGCTCTTTATTTCCTCTTCACTTTCTGTCATTAGAGTGGTATCACCCACATACCTGAGGTTGTTGGTGCTTCTCCTGCCTATCTTGATTCCAGCTTATAACTCATCCAGCCCAGCATTTCTCATGATGTGCTCAGTGTATAGGTTAAACAAACAGGATGACAGCAGACAGCCCTGTTGTACTCCTTTCTTTCTCAGTCTTGATCATAAGCACACTTTTTGCACATACTCCATGCTGCCAGCAGCCCTTGGGAATCTGAGAAGTCTGGAGGATGCCATTTTAGCTGACAGCATGCAAATGACTTCACAGAACCCCCTTCCCTACAACACGCCAGATGTGGAGCAGAATACTCAAGCGTTTGAGAGTGGCAGGCAAAGTGATCAGCACTCAGACTCCTGAAATAAAAATGGGAAGAAGTGAGAATTCAGGAGATCTGGAAGCATAATCACAAAGTGCAGGCACACACATCAGAAAGACCTGGCATAATATGCGTCACACATTTTTGCTAAGTTACTTTTTGTTTGTTTCATTTGATCAGCACACACCTGATATACTGTATTATACCCTACACAGCCCTCTTCTCTGATGCTAGTATGTTCAATTCTACAATATGCTGAGAAGAAAAAAATATAGCCTATAGAGGTTATAGATAGCCATTCCATCTAGAAGTCACCTTTATTAATATTAGAACATGTAAATTCAGGTTTGTTTCAATCAGGTTCCAGGATAACAGGAACAAGATGTCTTGGCTATTCCTTTATCTATCTTTAAGCAAGTTCTTAATAATTAAATTCTAACTGGTTTGCAGTGAGGTTCTGTGTGTGTATGGACTTTCCTGGTGGCTCACTGTATGCACTGCAGTAGAGCATACACTGGAGAAGGAAATGGCAATCCACTCCAGCACTCTTGCCTGCAGACCCCAGGGACAGGGGCGCCTGGTGTGCTGCCATCTATGGGGTCACACAGGGTCGGACACGACTGAAGGGACTTAGCAGCAGCAGCAGAGCATACATGCTGCACTGTGTGTCCAGTGCAGGCACTGCAGGACATGCAGGTGTGACCCCTGGTCAGGGAGATCCCCTGGAGAAGGAAATAGCCCAGGCCAGTATTCCTGCCGGGATGATCTCAGGGGCAGAGGAGCCTGGCGGGCTACAGTTCATGGGTCTAAATCCCAAAGAGTTAGACATGACTGAGCGTGCACACTTTGGTTCTGTGTGCTTCTGAGAGAAAGAGGAAAGGAGAGGGGAACAAAGATGATTTCATCAATGAAGGAAAGTTGCACAGCTCAAAATAGCCTGGAATTAAAACTCCCCTCCAGGTCCTCCCCACCATTCTATGCAAAACAAAGAACTCTCTCACCCTAAGGAAAAGAAAGGGGACACTAAGGTTGATTATACCCAGCTCCCAGCTGGTCCCAGCCTCTGGCCAATCTCCAGAATTCCTTGCCCCAGCCATTTAAGAGATAACTAACCCAAACAACCAAACAACCGTGGAGAACAGACCCCCTTAAGACAGTAGATTTCCACATACATGCCTATATATACTTACTCTTTTCTTGGGTTAGGGCAGCAGCTCACTAATCTGACTGCTGCCCCTTCTCGCCTCATTAAAGGTGATCTGTTCCTGTAAAGTGCCGATCTCGCTCTTTTTCCAAACCTCGCCTTCTTTAACTCCCTTATCCTACAATTAATGTTAAGACTTTTGTAAAATTTGTACTTCAATTTGTGCAGAAAACTCATTTAACAAAACTCATTTCCAAATTATGATAAAAATTATTCAACAAACCAGCAATAGGAGGGAATTAACCTGATAAAGGGGCAGTTCCAAAAATGTTCAAACTACCACACAACTGCACTCATTTCACATAGTGACAAAGTAATGTTCAAAATTCTCCAAGCCAGGCTTCAATAGTACATGAACCGAGAACTTCCAGATGTTCAAGTTGGATTTAGAAACGGCAGAGGAACCAGAGATCAAATTGCCAACATCTGCTGACTCATAAAGAAAGCACAAGAATTACAGAAAAACACCTGCTTCAGTGACTATTCTAAAGCCTTTGACTGTGTGGACCACAATCAACTGTGGAAAATTCTTAAAGAGGTGGGTATACCAGATCACCTTACCTGCCTCCTGAGAAACAGGTAAAGAAGCAACAGCTAGAACCAGACATGAAACAACAGACTGGTTCAAAATTGAGAAAGGACTACATTAAGGCTGTATATTGTCACCCTGCTTTTTTAACTTCTATGCAGAATGCCTCGTGTAAAATGCTGGGCTGGATGAAGCACAAGCTGGAATCAAGACTGCAAGGAGAAATATCAATAATCTCAGACATGCAGATGACACCACCCTCATTGTGGAAAGCAAAGAGGAACTAAAGAGCCTCTTGATGAAGGTGAAAGAGGTGAGTGAAAAAGCTGGCTTAAAACTCAACATTCAAAAAATGAAGATCATGGCATCTGGCCCCATCACTTCATGGTAAATAGGTGGGGAAATGATGGAAACAGTGACAGACTATATCACTGCAGATGGTGACTGCATCCATGAAATTAAAAGATGCTTGTTCTTTGGAAGAAAAGCTATGACAAACCTAGACAGCATATTAAAAAGCAGAGACATTACCTTGCTGACAAAGGTCCATATAGTCAAAGCTATTGTTTTTCCAGTAGTCATGTGTGGATGTGAGAACTGGACCATAGAGAAGGCTAAACACCAAAGAATTGATGCTTTCAAACTGTGTTGTTGGAGAAGTCTCTTGAGAGTCCCTTGGACTGCAAGGAGATCAAACCAGTCAATCCTAAAGGAAATCAATCCTGAATATCCATTAGAAGGACTGCTGCTGAAGCTGAAGCCCCAATACTTTGGCCATCTGTTGCGAAGAGCCAACTCATTAGAAAAGATGCTGATGCTGGGAAATATTGAAGGCAGGAGGAAAAGGGGACGATAGAGGATGAGATGGTTGGATGGTATCACCGACTCAATGGAAATGAGTTTGAGCAAGCTCTGGGAGATGGTGAAAGACAGGGAAGCTTGGCGTCCTGCAGTCCGTGGAGTCACAAATAATCAGACATGACTGAGCGACTGAACAGCAACAACATGAGAAATCTGGATAACATCATACTTTGTGATGAAAGACTGATCATACTTCATGATGAAAGACTTTCCATACAAGAAGCAAGAATGTCAACAAGAAAGGCACCATCTGCTTTGACAAGTTTCATACAGCTTTATATGGAGGTTCTAACCAGGGAAATTAAGCCAGAAATGGAGAACAGCATGCGCAGGAAGCCCTATGGGATACAGGAAAACTACTGAAACTACTAAAGGAGCTACCAAGGTTGCAGGATACAGTCAGTATAAAAGAACTAATGGTATTTTTTCAAAATTGCAATAAACAAAACAAGAATGAAATAAACAATTCAATTTGTAATAGCCTGCTAAGTCGCTTCAGTCGTGTCCGACTCTGTGCGACCCCATAGACGGCAGCCCACCAGGCTCCTGTGTGCCTGGGATTCTCCAGGCAAGAACACTGGAGTGGGTTGCCATTTCCTTCTCCAATGCATGAAAGGGAAACGTGAAAGTGAAGTTTCTCAGTCATCTTCAACTCTTCACGACCCCATGGACTGCAGCCCACCAGGCTCCTCCGTCCATGGGATTTTCCAGGCAAGAGTACTGGAGTGGGTTGCCATTGCCTTCTCGTGACAGCCTACAAAAGACTAAAATACTTGGGAAGAAATTTAACTTAAGAAATATAGAACTTCCACACTGAAAATGCAAAACATTTTGGAAGTAATTTAAAAGACAAGTAAGTGAAAATATAGCCCATATTAATGAATCAAATTACTGATTTGATTCATTATAATAACAGATCTACAGAATCAAGACAATTCCTATCAAAATCCCAACATATTAAATTGCCAGGATATATTGCCAGTGTGTGTTAAATTGCACAAATTTAAAAGCCAATACGATGCTGAGTGGGCTTCCCTTGTGGCTCAGCTGGTTGATCCCTGGATTGGGAAGATCTGCTGGAGAAGGGAATGACTGCCCACTCCAATATTCTGGCCTGGAAAATTCCATGGACTATGTAGTCCATGGGGGTCACAAAGAGTTGGGCACAACTGAGTGACTTTCACTTTCACTTCACTATGCTGTAAAGTTTTTGATTACCAATTCACTTTCTTTACCTGTTATTGGTCTGTTCAAATTTTCTATTTCTTTCCAAAGCCAGGAGTCTTCTGGCAAATTTGACCAATTTTTTTGAAAAAAAAAAAAAATTAATGCCAGTCCTTCTAAGATTATTTCAAAAAATTTAAGAGATGGGAACACTTTTCAATTCATTCTGTGAGGCCTGTATTATCCTGTTACCAAAGCCAGTTATGGACACTACAAGAAAACTATAGATCAACAATTTCAATGAATCGCAAAATTTTTCAACAATGTTAGTAAACCAAATTCAAAAATATATTAAAATAATTATACAACAGGACCAATTGAGATTTATCCCAGTCATGCTCTGATTGTTCAAAATCCTCAAATTAATAAATGTAACATGTCACACTAATAGAAAAAAGGAAAAAACTGCATGATTGGCTCAAATGATATAGAAAGAAAGGCTAAAAAAATACGTTCTTTCATAATAAAATTCCTCAACAGATTGGATATAGAAGAAACATACTTCAACATAATAAAAGTCAAATACAGCAAACTCACTGCTACTATTATAGTAAATGGTAAAAACATTGAAAGCTTTTCCTCTAAGATTAGGAGCAAGATAAGGATGCCCACTCCCACTACTTTTATTCAGTATAATCCTGGAAGTCCAAGACAGACTGATTACGCAAAACAAAGGAATAAAATTCATCCAAATTGGAAAGGAAGAAGTACAATTGTCATTTTTGCAGATTATATGATTTAAAAAACCTAAATATAAAACCAAAAATCTATTGGAGCTAATCAATCATTTCAGTAAAGTTGCAAGATATAAAATCAATAATCAGAAATCAACTGCATTTCTATATACTAATAATGAAACATCTAAGAAAGAAAATTTAAAACTATCCCATTCAGAATAGCACAAAAAGCAAGATACATAAACATAAATTTAACCAAGGAAGTGAATGATGTGTATGATGAAAACTACACTACACATTTTCAAGATTTTGTTTAAAGAAACTGGAGAAGACACAAATGGAAAGAGATTTCTTGTTCATGGGTGTAATAATTAATATTGTTAAAATGCCCATGCCTCCCAAAGCCACCTATAGATCCAACACAATCCTTAATAAAATTCCAATGGCATTCTTCATAGAAACAAACAAAAAAGTTTTCATTTATATGGAACCATAAATGACCTCAAACAGCCAAAACAAATCTGAGGGGAAAAAACAAAGCCAGCAGCAGCACACTTCCTAATGTCAAACCATCATACAAAGTTATAGCAATCAAAACTACATCTTACTGGTATGAAGATAGGCATAGACCTGAGGTGAGGGGAAGGCGCTCAGTCGTGTCCGACTCTTTGTGACCCCGTGGACTATAGCCCACCAGGCTCCTCTGTCCTTGGGATTCTCCAGGCAAGAACACTGGAGTGGGTTGCCATTTCCTTATCCAGGGGATCCTCTCAACCCAGGGATCAAACCCAGGTCTCCCGCATTGGAGGCAGACGCTTTAACCTCTGAGATGGAACAGAATAGAGAGCTCAGAATTAAATCTCCACATATATAGGAGAAACTAGATAAATACCCAAGAAAATTGAAAGTGGACCTCAATCTTACATCACCCTCAAAAATTAACTAGAAATGGATCAAAGACTTAAATATGAGAGCTGATAGCATAAAACCCCTTTTAAAAACGTAAGGAAGTAGTACCTTGACATTGATCTTGGCAAAGATTTCTTAGATACAATAGAAAAAGCAAAAAAAAAATCAACAAGTAGGACTTAATCTCAACATTAATCTCAAAAGCTTCTGCACAGTGAAAGAAACTATTTAAATGAAAAGGCAGCCTACACAATAGGAGAAAACATTTGTGAGCAATATATCAGATTAGGGGTTAATATCCAAAGTATATAAAGAACTCCTGCAACTCAACAACAAAAATCAAATGATCCAGCTAAAAACTGGGCACAGGAACTAAAAAGACATTTTTCCAAAGAAGACAACCAAATGGTCCAAGTACATTAAAAGGTGCTCAACATCACTAATCATCAGGCAAATACAAGTCAAAACCACAATGAGAAAAACCTCATGCTTGTCAGAATGGCTATCATCCAAAAGACAAGCAACAAGTGGTGATGAGAATGTGTAGGAAAGGGAACTCTTACACACCAAGGGAACACTTGATGGAAAGGTAAATTGTTTCAGCTACTATATAGAATAATACAGAAGTTCCTCAAAATTTAAAATAGAACTACCATAGACCCAGAAATTCCACCTCTGGGTATATACCTATAGGAAATGAAAACAGGATATCAAAGAGATGTATACCGTCCCATGTTTACGACAGCAGCATTCATGAAAGAGAAGATATGGAGACAACCTTAGTCCCCATCCATGGATAAATGGCTAAAACTGATGTGGCATTTATACATGCTGTTCAGTTGATAAGTCAAGTCCGACTCTTGAGACCCCATGGACTGCAGCATATCACGATTCCGTCCTTCACTGTCTCCCAGAGTTTGTTCAGATTCGTGTCCATTGAGTCGGTGATGCTCTCCAGCTATCTCATCCTCTGTCGCCCCCTTCTCCTCCTGCCCTTAATCTTTCCCACTATCAGGGTCTTTTCCAATGAGTCGGCTCTTCACATCAGGTGTCCAAAGTACTGGAGCTTCAGCATCAGTCCTTCTAATGAATATTCAGGATTGATTTCCTTTAGATTTGACTGGTTTGCTCTCCTAGCAATTCCAAGGGACTCTCAAGAGTCTTCTCCAACACCACAGTTCAAAAGCATCAATTCTTTGGCACTCAGCTTTCTTTATGGTCCAACTGTCATATCCATACATCACAACTGGAAAAACCATAGCTTTGACTATATAGATCTTTGTCAACACAATGATGTCTCTGCTTTTTGATACACCGTCTAGGTTTATCATAGGTTTTCTTCTAAGGAACAAATGTCTTAATTTCATGCTGCAGTCACCATCCACAGTGATTTTGGAGCCCAAGAAAATAAAGTCTGTCACTGTTTCCATCATTTCCCCATCTATTTGCCATGAAGTGATGGGCCCAGATGGCACAATCTTCATTTATTGAATGTTGGGAGTTTTTTTTTTTAATGTATTGGAAATTTTATTTTATTCTTTTCTTAATTTATTATTTATTGAAGGATAATTGCTTTATAGAATTTTGCTGTTTTCTGTCAAACCTCAACATGAATCAGCCATAGCTATACATATATCTCCTCCTGTTTGAACTTCTCTCCCATCTCCCTCCCCATCCCACCCCTCTAGGTTGATACAAAGCCCCTGTTTGAGTTTCCTGAGCAAATGCCCATTGGTTATCTATTTTACATATAGTAATGTAAGTTTCATTGGAGAAGGAAATGGCAACCCACTCCAGTGTTCTTACCTGGAGAATCCCAGGGACGGGGGAGCCTGGTGGGCTGCCGTCTCTGGGGTCGCACAGAGTCGGACACGACTGAAGCGACTTAGCAGCAACAGCAGCAATGTAAGTTTCCATGTTACTCTTTCCATACGTCTCATGCTCTCCTCCCCTCTCCCCATGTCCAAAGGTCTATTCTCTATGTCTGTTTCTCCATTCAGTTCAGTTCAGTTGCTCAGTCGTGTCCAACTCTTTGCAACCCCATGAATCACAGTACACCAGGCCTCCCTGTCCATCACCAACTCCCAGAGTTCACTTAGACTCATATCCATCAAGTCCGTGATGCCATCCAGCCATCTCATCCTCTGTCGTCCCCTTCTCCTCCTGCCCCTAATCCGTCCCAGCATCAGAGACTTTTCCAGTGAGTCAACTCTTCGCATGAGGTGGCCAAAGTACTGGAGTTTCAGCTTTAGCATCATTCCTTCCAAAGAAATCCCAGGGCTGATCTCCTTCAGAATGGACTGGTTGGATCTCCTTGCAATCCAAGGGACTCCCAAGAGTCTTCTCCAACACCACACTTCAAAAGCATCAATTCTTCGGTGCTCAACTTTCTTCACAGTCCAACTCTCACATCCATACATGACCACAGGAAAAACCATAGCCTTGACTAGACGGACCTTAATCGGCAAAGTAATGTCTCTGCTTTTGAATATGCTATCTAGATTGGTCATAACTTTTCTTCCAAGGAGTAAGCGTCTTTTAATATCATGGCTGCAATCACCATCTGCAGTGATTTTGGAGCCCCCCAAAATAAAGTCTGACACTGTTTCCACTGTTTCTCCATCTATTTCCCATGAAGTGATGGGATCAGATGCCATGATCTTCGTTTTCTGAATGTTGAGCTTTAAGCCAACTTTTTCATTCTCCACTTTCACTTTCATAAAGAGGCTTTTTAGTTCCTCTTCACTTTCTGCCATAAGAGTGGTGTCACTTGCATATCTGAGGTTATTGATATTTCTCCCGGCAATCTTGATTCCAGCTTGTGTTTCTTCTAGTCCAGCATTTCTCATGATGTACTCAGCATATAAGTTAAATAAGCAGGGTGACAATATACAGCCTTGACGTACTCCTTTTCCTATTTGAAACCAGTGTGTTGTTCCATGTCCAGTTCTAACTGTTGCTTCCTGACCTGCATACAAGAGGCAGGTCAGGTGGTCTGGTATTCCCATCTCTTTCAGAATTTTCCACAGTTTATTGTGATCCATACAGTCAAAGGCTTTGGTGCCCTGTAAATAAATTATTCAGTACCATTTTTCTAGATTCTGTATATATGTGTTAAAATACAATATTTATCTTCCTCTTTCTGACTTCATTCTGTATACTAGGCTCTAGGTTCATACGGAGTTTTAAGTCAGCTTTTTCACTCTCCTCTTTCACCTTCATCAAAAGGCTCTATAGGTCCTCTTTGCTTTCTGCCATAAGGGTAGTGTCATCTGCATATGTGAGGTTATCGATATTTATCCCAGCAATCTTGATTCCAGCTTGCGCTTCATCCAGCCCAACATTTTGCATGATGTACTCTGCATGGAAGTTAAATAAGCAAGGTGACAATATACAGCCTTGATGTAGTCCTTTCCCAATTTTGAGCCAGTCCATTATTCCATATCTGGTTCTAACTGTTGCTTCTTTACCTGCATACAGGTTTCTCAGGAGGCAGGTAAGGTAGTCTCACATTTCCATCTCTTTTAAGAATTTCCCAGTTTGTTGTAATCCACACAGTCAAAGGCTTTAGCATAGTCATTGAAGCAGGTGTTTTTCTGTAATTCCCTTGCTTTCTCTATGATCCAACAGGTGTTGGCAATTTGATCTCTGGTTCCTCTGCATTTTCTAAATCCAACTTGTACATCTGGCAGTTCTCTGTTCACGTACTGCTGAAGGCTAGCTTGAAGGATTTTGAGCATTACTTTGCTAGCATGTGAAATGAGTGGAATTGTGTGGTGGTTTGAACATTCTTTGGCATTGCCCTTCTTTGGGATGGAATGACTGTGTTGATCTATAAATAAATGTATTGCTTTCTAGGCAGTGGCATGAGCTCACAGCAGCAAAGTCATTTCTCCCCCAGCCCTTTGTAAACAAGTGATTAGACAGACGTACAGGAACTAAAGTACTTAGCACCCTAGGCCAAGGGACTCAGAGGGCTATCCAAATATAAATCCAAAAATAAATAAATGAGACCTAGGTAAGGGCTGTGGATTCAAGGAGTCAGAGAAACTTCCCCCGATAGGTCAGGAGAGTTCTGACCTGGGCAAGTACAGGCAAGAGATTTTGTGCAAGCCCAGCCTGTCTGGAGACAGAGTCCAGCAAGCCACTGCCATGGACAGACAGATGGAGAACTATACCAGAACTACCCCCTTCCCTGGGTACTGCCTGGGTAGGGAGAGAGCAACCGCAACCTCTCCTGAGAGGAGGTGGAAAGTGGTAACCACCCAGCTACCCAGTTTAGGGATTATGGCTGGAGAAACTTGTTTCTCTCCAACAGTACCCTGGTTTCTGAGGGGAGAATGGAGGATGGAAAGAAAGCAGATAGAAATATCAGAACATTATATGAGCAGGTTACTGCTGTCTGCTTCAGAAGTCAGCATGGGATCTGCCCACTAGGCTTGGATTACCACACGTAAGAATCTCCACCTGGCCTAAAGACATCCTCAAAGCCCCAGTGCTAACCCCACACCTCCCCCCATTCTGCTATCAGCTCCTGTGTGCACCCCCCGTGCAATGTGAGAGAGGCATCCAGGATACAGGGAGCTTGCTCAGAAAACAAACTGCAAACGGTGGGCAGAAGCAAAACCACAAAGTTGACTTATAGCGCCACCTTCTGGAATACAAAATAAATGCGGGAGTGGAGAAGGCAATGGCAACTCACTCCAGTACTCTTGCCTGGAAAATCCCTTGGATGGAGGAGCCTGGTGGGCTGCAGTCCATGGGGTCGCTAAGAGTCAGACACGACCGAGCGACTTCACTTTCACTTTTCACTTTCATGCATTGGAGAAGGAAATGGCAACCCACTCCAGCGTTCTTGCCTGGAGAATCCCAGGGACGAGGGAGCCTGGTGGGCTGCAGTCTACGGGGTCGCATAGAGTCGCTTCACGACTGAAGCGACTTAGCAGCAGCAGCAGCAATGCGGGATACCTGGGTTCAATCCTTGGGTTGAGAAAATCTCCTGGAAAAGAAAATGGCAACCCACACCAGTATTCTTGCCTAGAGAATCCCCATGGACACAGGAGCCTCAGGTCGCAGAGTCAGACACGATTGAGCGACTACCAGCACAACACAGTTTGTAAGAACCAAAGTAAACATAAATCCTTAACTAAGAAAGGTGTCTGCTACTTCAAATGTGAACACACAGTTGCATATATGCAAACACTATGAAAACTCGGGGAAATATGTTATCACAAACAAAATTCTCCAGCAACTGAACACAAACGCATGGAATATTATGATCTGACTGGTATAGCATTCAAAATAGCTATTATGAAGAAATTCAACAAGCTACAAGAAAACTCAAGAAGGCAATTTAATAACCCCAGAAATAAGTTAAAATGTAAGGATTTCCTTAGCAAAGATTTTGAAATTATTTTTTAAAATCTGGGCTGAAGGACTCCACGAATGAATGAAATGAAGGATGCAATGGAGAGCACCTGCAGCAAGGCAGACCAGGGGGAGGATGGCCTCCTGGAGGACAGGCCTATAGAAAGAACACAGTTAGAAGAACGGGAGACTCAATAATAGTGAAGAAAGCCTGAGAGCCATTGGTTTCCATCAGAAAGGCAAACATCCAAATAACTGGGATTCCCAAGGAGGGGAGGAAAAAAGGGGACAGAGAGTTTGCTTAAAGAAACAGCAGCTGAGGGACTTCCCTGGTGGTCCAGTGGTTAGGACTCGGCACTTGCATCGCCATGGGCCTGGGTTCGTTGCCTGATGGGGGAACTAAGATCTCACAAGCCAAGTGGTGCAACCAAAAAAAAGAAAGAAACACAGCTGAGAACTTTACAAACCTGGGGAAAACATAGAGATGCAGGTCTACAAAACTGCTAAAACATTCTACCATTCCAGTGCAAAAAGACACCATCCCTGTGTCTGGAAGATTCCCTGGAGGAGGGTATGGCAACCCTCTCCAGTATTCTTACCTGGAGAATCCCACGGACAGAGGAACCTGGCAGGCTACAACCCGTGGGGTCGCAAGGAGACACAACTGAAGTGACGTAACACGCACATGCACGTGGGTTTTTCTAGCTGCAGCCAGCAGGGGCTGCACAGGCTAAACTAAGATATCAGGTCAGTTTCAGGTAAACAAAGTGATTCAGCGATAAATATAGAAAGTTACATACTTTTTCAGATTTTTTAGATTTTTATAGGTTATTATAAAATCTTGAATATAGTTCCCTGTGCTATACAGTGAATCCTTGTTTATCTATTTTAAACAAAGTGGCATCTATTAATCTCATATTCCTAATTTACCCTTTCCCCTTCCCCTTTGGTAACCATAAATCTGTTTTCTGTGTCTGTGAGTCTATTTCTGTTTTGTAAATAAGTTCACTTATATTATTTTTTAGATTCCACATGCACATGACGTGATATTTGTCTTTCTGTATGACTTCACTTAATACAATAATTTTTAGGTTTATTCATGTTGCGGCAAATGGCAATATTTCATATTATTTTATGGCTGAATAATAGTCCATTGTATATATGTACCACATCTTCTTTATTTATTCATCTGTTGGTGGCCATGAACATTGGGGTGACTGTATTTTTTTCAAATCAGAGCTTTCTCTGGATATATACAGACTTTTTGATGAGGGTTATTCTAGCCAGTGTGAGGTGGTACTTCACTGTAGTTTTCATTTGCATTTCTCTAATTAGCAATGGTGAGCATCTTTTCATGTGCCAGATGGCCATCTGAATGTCTTCTTTAGAGAAATATCTATTTAGGTCTTCTGTCCACCTTATGATTGGGCTGTTTATTTTATAGACATTGAGTTATATGTGTTGTGTGTATATTTTGAAAATTAACCCCTGTTGGCCTCATTATTTGCAAATATTTTCTCCCAAGCTATATATTTCTTTTCATTTCCTTTGCTGTACAAAATCTTTTAAGTTTCATTAGATCTCATTTCTTTATTTTTGCTTTTATTTCCATTGCCTTTGGAGACTGACCTAAGAAAACATGACTACAATTTATGTCAGAGAATGTTTTGCCTATGTTATCTTCTGAGTTCTATGATGTCACATCTTATATTTAAGTCTTTCAGCCATTTTGAATTTATTTTTGTTTGTGGTATGAGGGTGTGTTCTAACTTCACTGATTTATATGAGCCTGTCCAACTTTTCCAATACCACTTGCTGAAGAAACTATCTTTTCTCCATGAAGTAACCACAAAACAAAAACCTAGAGTAGACCCACAAAGGGCAAAGGAAGGGAAAACGGAGCATACCACCATGGAAATTAAGCAATTTATGAATTAGGCTGAGAAAGACAGGAAAAGAAATAATGGAAATACAAAACATGAAAACAAATTGGCATTAGTAAATCCCTACATATCAATAATTACTCTACATTTAAGTGGATTGATTTCACCATTAAAAGGCACCGAGTGGCTGAATGAATTTTTTAAATGACACCAAACTGTAAGAGCGATCCATTTCCAAATTAAGGACAAATATACAGTCAAAGTGAAGGGATAGAAAATTATATTCCATATAATTGGAAACCAAAACAAGTGGGAATAACTATACTTATATCTGACAAAATACTTTAAGCCAAAATTGTAACAAGGGACAAAAGAGGCTGATTATAAAATGACAAAGTTATCAATCTATCCAAAAGATATAATAATAACACATAACACACCCATCAGCTATAAGAAACCTAGACAGCATGTTAAAAAGCAGAGACATCACTTTGCTGACAAAGGTCCATATTGTCAAAGCTATGGTTTTTCCAGTAGTCACATATGGATGTGAGAGTCGGACCATAAAAAAGTCTGAGCACTGAGGAATTGATACTTTTGAATTGTGTTCCTGGAAAAGACTCTTGAGAGTCCCTTGGACAGCAAGGAGGTCAAACTAGTCAATCCTAAAGGAAATCAATCCTGAATATTCATTGGAAACACTGATGCTGAAGTGCCAATACTTTGACCCCCTGATGCAAAGAGCCGACTCACTGGAAAAGACCCCGATAGTGGTAACGATTAAGAGCAGAAGGAGGGACAGAGGATGAAACAGCTGGAGAGCATCACCGACTCAACAGATACGAGTTTGAGCAAACTCCAGGAGAGAGTGAAGGACAGCGAGGCCTGGCGCGCTGCAGCCCATGGGGTCACCAAGAATAGGACATGACCTAGTGACTAAACAACGACAGGAAAGGAGACACAAAAAGCAGTACACTAATGGTAGGGTATTTCAATAACCCACTTTCAACAATTCATACAACACCCAGACGGAAAGCAGCGAGAAATGATGAAAGTAAAACATATGTTAGACCAAATGAATGTACCAGACATCTACAGAACACTCCATCCAACCGCAGCAGAACACGACATTCTCCTCAAATGTACACGTCACATTTTTGAGGGTTGATCATCTAATAGGACAAAGAACAACTCTTAGCAAATTTAGGGAGACTGAATTCATAATAGGTGTCCTTTCCAACCACAATGACTTAAGCTAGAAGTCAACAACAGGAAGAAAGCTAGAAAATCCACAAATATAAGGAAACAAAACATTCATGAAAAAGCAATGGGTCAAAGAAGAATTTTAAAAAGTCTCAAATGAAAATAGAAACACAGCTTACCAAAATACCTAGCAGTCCACAGAGGGAGGTTTACAGAGTTAAATGCATAGATTAACATTCAGTTCAGTTCAGTTCAGTTCAGTCACTCAGTTGTGTCCAACTCTTTGCGACCCCATGAATTGCAGCACACCAGGCCTCTCTGTCCATCACCAACTCCCAGAGTTCACTCAGACTCATGTCCATCGAGTCAGTGATGCCATCGAGCCATCTCATCCTCTGTTGTCCCCTTCTCCTCCTGCTCCCAATCCCTCCCAGCATCAGAGTCTTTTCCAATGAGTTAACTCTTCACATGAGGTGGCCAAAGTACTGGAATTTCAGCTTTAGCATCATTCCTTCCAAAGAACACCCAGGGCTGATCTCCTTCAGAATGCCTGGTTGGATCTCTTTGCAGTCCAAGGGACTCTCAAGAGTCTTCTCCAACACCACAGTTCAAAAGCATCAATTCTTCAGTGCTCAGCCTTCTTCACAGTCCAACTCTCACATCCATACATGACTACTGGAAAAACCATAGCCTTGACTAGACGGATCTTTGTTTAGAAAAGTCTAAGGTAAACAATCTAAATTTAAACCTCAAGAACAACAAAGAGCAGAAGAAATTAAACCTAAAGTTAGCAGAAGAAAAGAAATAATGAGAATAGAGAGCATAAAACAATAGAATGGGTCAACAAAATTAAGAGATGGTATTTGTAAAAAATAAAATTGTGGGGATTTCCATGCTGGTCCAATGGTTAAGAATGTACCTTCTAATGCAGGGGATGTGGGCTCCATCCCTGGTCAGGGACTAAAATCCCACATTTTGCTCAGCAACTAAGCCTATGTACCCAACTACTGAACTGGCATGCTCTGGAGCCTGCAAACCACAACTAGAGAGAAGACTGAACACCACAATGAAGATCCCACAGGCTGCAACAAAGACCCTGCATAGCCAAAGAAATATTTTTTAAATAGATAAAAATGAGAAAACTTTTTCTAGATTAACTAGGAAGAAAGAGAAAAGAAAATTAGAAACGAAAGAGAAGACATTAAACTGTTAACACAGAAATACATAAAATCATGAAAAACTACTATGAAAAACTTTATGCCAAAATGACCTAAAAGAAACAGATAATTATGTAGAATTATACAACCTACCAAGACTGAACCAGGGGGGAAAATAAGCAAATAACAAATAACGAGGAAGGTGATTGAATCAGTAATCTAAAACTTCCCAGCACAGAAAATCTCAGGACCAGATGGCTTCACTGGTAAATTCTACTAAACATTTAAAGAAGACTTAACACCAATCCTTCTTAAAGTTTTCCAAAATTTGAAGAGGTAGAAACATGTCCAAACTTATCATATGAGGCAAGCATTGCCCTTATATGGACAGATAAGCACACTACAAGAAAACAAAACTACAGGCCAATATCCTTGATAAACATACAAAGACTCTCAACAAAATATTAGTAAATCAAATTCAAGAACACCTTAAAAGATTATACTAGCATGACTAGGTGGGGTTTTTCCCTGGGATGCAAGGAGGGTTCAACATATGCAAATAAAATGTTGTACATTAATAGAATGAAAGATAAAAATAATATAATCATTTCAATAGATGCAGTAAAAGCATTAACAAAATATAACATTGCTTCATAATTAAAAAAAAAAAAACCTCAGTAGACTGAGGTTAGAAAGAACACACCTCAACACATTAAGGGCATATGCAACAAACCCAGACCTAACGTTACACTCAATGAAGAAAACACGAAAGCTTCCCCCCTAATACCAGGAGCAACATAACAGTGCTAACTCTCATTACTCCTATTCAGTAGAATTCTGGAAGCGCCAGCTACAGCAATCAGGCAAAACAAAGAAATAACAGACATCTAAATTAGAAAAGAAGAAGTTGTTGCATAACACAGGTAGCTCAGCTGGATGCTCTGTGACAACCTAGAGGGGTGGAATGGGGGGAGGAGAGGGAGGGAGGTTCCAGAGGGAGAGGATATACACATACTTATGGCTGATTCAGCACTGTTGTACAGCAGAAACCAATACCACATTGTCAAGAAATTATCCTTCGATTAAAAACAAATTTTGTAAAAAAAAAAAAAAGATGTGTTTTCTATTTACTGACGATTATGATGTTATATATTGAAAATTCCAAACAACTAGAAATCTGTCAAATATAATCAAAGAATTCAGAAAATTTGCAGGCTATAAAAATCAATGCACAGAAATCAGTTGTTTTTCTATAAATGAACAATGAAACATGTGAAAAATAATTGAAGAAAACTCACAGAAAAATTCACAATAGCATCAAACACAATAGAAAAGCTGAGAATAAATCTAACTACAAAAATGAAAGATCCGTACAACAGAAACTGCAAGACTTTCTGGAAAGAAATCAAAGAAGACACAAATAAATGGAAAGAAGACACCCTGTGCTCATTATTGGAAGAGCTAATTTTGTTAAATGTCAGATGACTCCTTATCAAAATCCCAATGGCATTTTTACAGAAATAGAAAAAACAATCCTAAAATCTGGATGAAATAACTAAAGATCTCGAATAACTAAAGCAATCATGAGAAAGAAAAACAAAACCATAAGCATCATAGTTTCTAATTTTTAACTATACTACAAAACTAGCATAAAAATAGACCCATAAACTAATGGAAGCCCATAATTAAACCCCGGAATATACAGTCAGCTAAAATCTACCAATGGAGGCAGGAACATCCAATAAGAAAGAAGACAATTTCTTCAACAGTGGTGTTCGAAAAATTGAAGAACCACATGCAGAGAAGTGAAATTGGACTCCTATTTTACACAATTCAGAAAATTAATTAAACTAAATTAATTAAAAATGGATCAATCTTTCAATTAAACATAAGATCTGAAACCATAAAACTCCTAGAAGGATACAATGAGAAAATACTCCTCAATATCGATCTGTCATTGATATTTTAGGTATGACATCAAAACCACAAACCACAACAACGCAATCAAGAAATGCAGCTGCACCAGGCAAAAGCTTCTGCACAGAAAAGAAACAATCCTGCAGGATGGGAGGAAATTGTGTAAATCATGTTTCAGAATAGGGGTTAATATCTAAAACATAAAAAGGACTCATAAAACAACGTGATTTGAAAATGAGTAGAGGAACTGAACAGACATTTTTCCAAAGAAAGCATGTAAATTGCCTACAGGGACATGAAAAAGTGCTCAACCTCATCACTAATCTGGAGAAGGGAATGGCTATCCACTCCAGTATTCGTGCCTGGAGAATTCCATTGACAGAGGAACCTGGCAGACCACAGACCATGCATTCACAAAGAGTCAGACACGAGCCGGCAACTATCACTAATCACAAGGGAAATGCAGATTGAAACCATTATGAGGTCTCACCTCACACCTGTTAGGATGTTGATCTAAGAAGATAAAAATAACAAACATTGGAGAGAATCCAGAGAAAAGGGGACTTTTTTTTGTGAACTGCTTGTGGGATTGTAAGCTAGCACAGCCACTATGGAGCACAGTATGGAAGCTCCTCGGAAATTAAAAGTAGAACCACCACATGATCCGCCGTCCTGCTTCTAGGTATAAGCTCACAGAAAATGAAGACCAGTTACTGAAGAGACACCTGCACTCCCACGGTGATAGTAGCATTATTAACAACAGCCATGATATGGAAAGAACATAAATGCCTGGCAAGAAATAAACTGATAAAGAAAATGTGGGGGACTTCCCTGGTGGTGCAGTGGATAGGAATCCTCCTGCCAATGCAGGGGATGTTAAAAGAGGAAAAAGCCAGTCCCACCCCGATCACCTTTCCCACAGGTCTCCCCAGTCCTACAAAAGGAAAGCCATGCCACAGAAGCAAGGCATGAACTACTAAATGGGGCCCAGGGTTAATTATATGTAAGAAAATAACTGTTTCCATAAAGGAGTGCATTTTCCTGAGAAAAGCTTTTCACTCATCACTAGAGGAAATAGCTCCTGTCAAATTCTAGTCAAAGACAGCGCATGTCCAATGGGCAATGCCTTCCCAAACTGGCGCATGGGGACCCAGGGAGTGTGGGCGTGAAGGATGGGGAGAGGAGCCCCCAGACCAGCAGGTTCCCGGGGTCTTCTCGGCCCAGGGCCAGGCTTCCCGCCCACCAGACTCCATCATGTCCCACGTGATCACCCAGCTCCTTTGGCTGTAATAGTTTGCATAGGAGTGAATAAGGCCTAATCTAGATTCTGAATATGTTTCAGTGGCCCCTCTTGTCCCCAAAGTCAAACAGGTTATGCTGAAAAAACCTGAGCAGCCTTAACACCCTCAGAGGGGAGCTTCCATGCAGCCTTTTGTGTGGGTTGCCTAATTATTGTCTCCCCTGCATTAAACTAAGAAAGCTTTCTCAGTAATTTTTAGGTCTCTCCCCACAGAAAACAAAACTCTTAACACTTATTCCTTGAATATCTTACAAGCCCATTTCCCCAGTCATGTAAATTCCTCAACTCAGCCTTTTTTTTAATTTTTTCTTTTTTCTATTTTTATTTATTTACTTTTTAAACTTTTATTTTTACTTTATTTTACTTTACAATACTGTATTGGTTTTGCCATACATTGACATGAATCCACCACAGGTGTACATGAGTTCCCAATCCTGAACCCCCCTCCCACCTTCCACCCCATATCATCTCTCTGGATCATCCCCGTGCACCAGCCCAAGCATCCTGTATCCTGTATCAAACATAGACTGGCAATTCGTTTCTTACCTGACAGTATACGTTTCAATGCCATTCTCCCAAATCATCCCACCCTCTCTCTCTCTCTCAGAGTCCAAAAGTCCGTTCTATATATCTGTGTCTCTTTTGCTGTCTCGCATACAGGGTTATCATTACCATCCTTCTAAATTCTATATGTATGTGTTAGTATACTGTATTGGTGTTTTTCTTTCTGGCTTACTTCACTCTGTATAATCAGCTCCAGTTTCATCCATCTCATTAGAACTGATTCAAATGTATTCTTTTTAATGGCTGAGTAATACTCCATTGTGTATATGTACCACAGCTTTCTTATCCATTCATCTGCTGATGGACATCTGGGTTGTCCCCATGTCCTGGCTATTATAAACAGTGCTGCAATGAACATTGGGGTACACGTGTCTCTTTCAATTCTGGTTTCCTCAGTGTGTATGCCCAGCAGTGGGATTGCTGGGTCATAAGGCAGTTTTATTTGCAATTTTTAAAGGAATCTCAACTCAGCCTTTTAAAAGCCTTTTATATCAGATTTTAATTTGACATGGAAAATTGTTTAAGGTAGTTATTAACTGGCAGAGATAACTGGAAAAAAATAATCGACACAAGATTATTCAAGAAAATTTACAGCAATAACTTCTAATTTCTAATATTTCTAACTTCAGCTGATATCGCCTAAATTTAGTTCTCTATTACATCAGTTCCTCTCAGTTGGCATACATTTTTACAGAATATAAAAGAAACATACTGAAACAAAAATGCCTCCTGACGCCCTGCTTCAGCTGGTGGTTTATAGTGGTCTGAGGGAGAAACAATAGAGCATCTGGAAGTTTTTCAGTCCCCAGTGACGGGTCTCCTCAGGATGGTGATTTAATTCTCTATTACATCAGTTCCTCTCAGTTGGCATACATTTTTACAGAATATAAAAGAAACATACTGAAACAAAAATGCCTCCTGATGCCCTGCTTCAGCTGGTGGTTTATAGTGGTCTGAGGGAGAAACAATAGAGCATCTGGAAGTTTTTCAGTCCCCAATGACGGGTCTCCCCAGGATGGCGATTTATCTTCAAGTTCCAAATCAGCTGCAAGATATGAGAGCAGAGCCCCTCTGCTAGGAACCTGAGGACAGCGGGCGATTGGGGACTCTGACCTGCCCTCGAATATAAAAGGAGAATGAAGACGGGAGCAGAGAAGCTCTGAACCAGCACACACACTGTGTGCTGCTGGAGTGATGCATGCTCTGGGAGGTCAGGAAGTAGACAGGTGGCTCCTGGCCAAGGGAATCTTGCAGGAGATGGCAGTCCACAAGGGGCCTGATGGGCTGGGACTGAAGTGGGAAAGGCACAGACAGGAAGGCGAAGTCAACGCCAGGAAATGCAAGGAGAACATTTTGCTTAGAGTGGACACGATGTCAGACTACAGAGTGGCCATGGTATGTAAATAATAGTTGTCCAGACAACAAGATCTGACTGTATAGCACAGGGAAATATAGTCAACATCCTGGGATAAACGATAATGGAAAAGAACATAAAAAAGAATATATGTATAACTGAGTCACTTTGCTGTACAGCAAAAAATTAACAAAACATTGTAATTCCACTATACTTCAGTTAAAATAAAAAAAAGACTAGTGAATACAAAATAGTCAGTCCATCTCAGTTATCAATGAGCTCACCAGTACACAAATCTTGGTTTCTAATGCCATTCTCCAATCAAAGGAACCAAGGCTCCTGTTGGTTCCAGAACTGAGACATGTGTTAGAGAAATTAAATGAATAGTCTCGCTTAGGCTTCAGAGACAAAGCAGAGCAGGCCTCTGACCTGGCTTCTAACCTGCCTGCACGCTGCTCTAACTGGGAGTGACTGGCTGCTGTGAGTGCAAAACTCGCAGTACCTTAGATAAGACAGGGGAGAAATCTTGAGATTGTTGAGACCCTGGAGGAGGCCTGGCCGACCAAGACCCAGGCTTAACTATATTCCAAGTTTTACAAGAAAAAACAAACAGCATTAACATGAAACCAGAGCTCCAATTTGGTCACAGATTGGTGCTATCAGCTTGCAACCATCCTGGATTATAAGCGGGAACCCAGAACTCCAGTCGTTGAAGTCTCACCCATGGGGTGGATATGCTGCCTGGGACCCTTTCCCAGTTGGGACTCCAGACGTGTTGTGACATGGGACTTCCCAGAGCTGTTTAAGTCTGGATGTTGGTCAAAACTCAATTTGGTGATGTATTCTCTGATCTTTCTCTTTTCTTTTAATGTTTGTATGTTGAAAGTAAGCTAGATAATTTTCTAGTAAATATCTGTATTATGTATTTGTATATAACGAGTGGCTTATTTTGTTAACAAATCCTTTGAGCCTGAGACAAAAGTGAAAAATTTTGGCAAAACAGCAGGAAATACGCAGATTGGACCCATTGCATCTCATCTTGTCAGAATGTAAAGAAGGCTGAAAAAAAAATGTACTTTTTAATTAAAAAATACTTCATTGCTAAAAGATGCTAACCATCATCTGACAAGGGTTACCACCTACCTTCAATATGTAAAAAAAGAAAAAGAAAAAAAAAACTCAGTATCTACAAAGCACAATAACTGAAAAACAATAAAACAAGACATACCAATATTTCATATCCTGTTCCTTTCAGTACTCAAAATTATAAGTAAAAATGTACCGCTGAATATCCCTTGATTTGTTTATCCTGGTGCTATGTTGGAGCAAAAGAACTGTCCCTTGCAGCATAAAGAATTTAGAGGCATCAGTTACTACCAGATTGCCTGGAAGCAGAAGTGCTCCCAGATATTTCCATTTTCTAGACAGAAAACTTCAACAGATCAGAATGGAAAAGTTAAGGTACACACCCCTAACTGCTGTCTCTGATGAGCTTTCCACCCAAAGCAGAGATGCTACACTTGCTGTGATTCAAATGCTGCTAAGTGTGCTCTACCCTGAAGCTCGCTGTCTCAGAGTGGGAACGTCAGCCTGCTCCTAAGCCCCTGGGTCACCTCCTGTGTCTCTGAGAAACTGACCAGTCAGGCCTGACAGGATCAATTTAGAGCATTAAAAAATAAAGAGCGAAACAAAGCCCTTAAACCGTTAACATCTTTAGGTTGATTTTTTTTCTCTCTTTTCTTTTTTTGTTTGAAACCCCACCACTTAAATGGGTTGGTGACAACAGCCTACTGGATACTCGCTTGGGAACTGAGGCAACTCATCTCCCAGCAGACTAAATGCCTCAGCATCCGAATGTCTGGAGAAGGCGCTCGGCGCGCCCTCGGGCGGCATTTCACGGAGCCCCGGCCCGCACCTCCTCTCCCGCTCTTTAGCGGTGCTTTCCAACAGGGCCACTAGGACGACTTCTCCCCAAACGGGCGCACTTTGGGTGGAGGAAGAGGAGGTCAGCAAGCAAAACATAGTTTCTCAGATAGCAAACCAGTTACCGTAAACAGTTTAGAAAAGAAAAGCGTAGTATTCAGGGCCTGGACTGGGCACACAGACAGGAGAATGAACAAAGCTGCAAAGACAGGCGGTAGCAGGAAGGCCAAGATCTGATCTGGGACCAAACCGAGATACGCAGGGCAGGCTGCAGGCTGCAAATTGCAGCCTTTACACCCCTCTAAGTTCCTTTCAATGGCACCCCAATCCAGTACTCTTGCCTGGAAAATCCCATGGATGGAGGAGCCTGGTAGGCTGCAATCCATGAGGTCCCTAAGAGTCAGACACGACTGATTCACTTCATTTTCACTATTCATTTTCAAGCATTGGAGAAGGAAATGGCAACTCACTCCAGTGTTCTTGCTTGGCGAATCGCAGGGATGGGGGAGCCTGGTGGGCTGCCATCTATTGGGTCGCACAGAGTCGGACACAACTGAAGAGACTTAGCAGCAGCAGCAGCAAGTTCCTTTCTAAAGGAGATCAGCCCTGGATGTTCTTTGGAAGGAATGATGCTAAAGCTGAAACTCCAGTACTTTGGCCACCTCGTGCGAAGAGTTGACTCACTGGAAAAGACTCTGATGCTGGGAGGGATTGGGGGCAGGAGGAGAAGGGGACGACAGAGGATGAGATGGCTGGATGGCATCACTGACTCAATGGACGTGAGTTTGAGTTGGTAATGGACAGGGAGGCCTGGCGTGCTGCAATTCATGGGGTTGCAAAGAGTCAGACATGACTGAACGACTGAACTGAACTGAACTGAAGCCCCTTCTCCTCCCAGTGCCTCGTTTCACAGGGGAGGATGGGGAGTGATAGCTAGGACCAGAATCCAGCCTCCAACTGCGATCTGGCACCCACAGCCCCAGCTGTTGTGCGCTGGAGGGCCTGGAACTGCTCCCAGCCCTACACATTCTAAAAATGGGAGTCAAGCAGCCCCACAAGACTGGGAGCTGACTGTGGCTCAGATCATGAACTCCTTATTGCAAAATTCAGACTTAAATGGAAGAGAGTAGGGAAGACCACTAGGCCATTCAGGTATGATCTAAATAAAATCTCTTGTGATTATACAGTGGAAGTGACAAATAGATTCAAGGAATTAGATATGATAGAGTGCCTGAAGAACTATGGATGGAAGTTCATAACATTTGTACAGGAGGCAGTGAAAAAACCACCAGCAAGAAAAAGAAATGCAGAAAGAAAAAATGGCTGCCTGAGGAGGCCTTACAAATAGTTGAGAAAAGAAGAGAAGCAAAAGGTAAAGGAGAAAAGAAAAGAGATACCCATCTCAATGTAGAGTTGCAAAGAAGAGCAAGGAGAGATAAGAAAGACTTCCTCAGTGATAAATTAAAAGAAACAGAGGAAAACAATAGAATGGGAAAGACTAGAGATCTCTTCAAGAAAATTAGAGATGCAAAGGGAATTTTCATGCAAAGATGGGCACAATAAAGGACAGAAATGGTATGTACATAACAGAAGCAGAAGATATTAAGAAGAGGTGGCAAGAATACACAGAAGAACTATATGAAAAAAGTCTTAATGACCCAGATAACCACAGTGGTGTGATCACTCATCTAGAGACAGACATCCTGGAGTGTGAAATCAAGTGGGCCTTAGGATGCATTACTAGTGGAGGTGATGGAATTCTAGCCAAGCTATTTCAAATCCTAAAAGATGATGCTGTGAAAGTGTTGTAGTCAGTATGCCAGCAGATTTGGAAAACTCAGCAGTGGCCACAGAACTGGAAAAGGGCAGTTTTCATTCTAATCTCAAAGAGGAGCAATGTCAAAGAATGTTCAGTCTACTGCACAATTGCATTCATTTCACATGCTAGCAAGGTAATGCTCAAAATCCTTCAAACTAGGGTTCAACAATATGTGAACTGAGAACTTCCACATGTACAAGACGATTTAGAAAAGGCAGAGAAATCAGAGATCAAATTGCCAACATCTGTTGGATCATAGAAAAAGAAAGGAAATTGAAAGGTTGTAGGCGAACCGTGAAAGATGCTGGGATTCTTGGCTTCTGGAGGAGAAGAATTCAATCTGGGGCAAGTGACGAGGCTTGATAGCTCAGAGCTTTTGTGTAATAAAGTTTTATTTAAGTGTAAAAGAGATAGAGAAAGTTTCTTACATAGACATCAGAATGGGGCAGAAAAAGTGCCCCCTGCTAGTCTTTAGCTGGAGGTTATATAGCTACTCTGTTCAGTTCAGTTCAGTTGCTCAGTCGTGTCCAACTCTCTGCGACCCCATGAATCTCAGCATGCCAGGGCTCCCTGTTCATCACCATCTCCTGGAGTTCACTCAGACTCACATCCATTGAGTCGGTGATGCCATCCAGCCATCTCATCCTCTGTCGTCCCCTTCTCCTCCTGCCCCCAATCCCTCCCAGCATCAGAGTCTTTTCCAATGAGTCATCTCTTTGCATGAGGTGGCCAAAGTACTGGAGCTTCAGCTTTAGCATCATTCCTTCCAAAGAAATCCCAAGGTTGATCTCCTTCAGAATGGACTGGTTGGATCTCCTTGCAGTCCAAGGGACTCTCAAGAGTCTTCTCCAACACCACAGTTCAAAAGCATCAATTCTTCAGCGCTCAGCCTTCTTCACAGTCCAACTCTCACATCCATACATGACCACTGAAAAAACCATAGCCTTGACTAGACGGACCTTAGTCGGCAAAGTAATGTCTTTGCTTTTGAATATACTATCTAGGTTGGTCATAACTTTTCTTCCAAGGAATAAGCGTCTTTTAATTTCAGCAAGCTGTTAATTATAGAAAGGAGATGTCTCAAAATTCAGAGTGGCACCAGGCCCCTCGCCCACAACATGCACTTTAAGATAACATTGGCACCAGGTGAGTCATCCCAGGCCATAAAACGGTTGACATGAATCTTGAAGAAAGGCAGGTTTCCAAGTAAATATAGAGTTGCATTAGATTAGGAGAATGATGTATGAGTAAAACATACTGCTTTGTCAAGTTGGTTCTGAGTCTTAGGTAGAAATGACTTGAAGACAGAGTCTAGAGTAAATACATGTTTCATTGCCATAGCTTAAGACAAAGATTTCCATAAGAAAAACGCATTAGTTAGCACAAGGTTTGAGAAAAGTTAAGTTCAGGTGGAGCCAGGTGTCATCATGGCAACACAGAATTTTAAAAGAAACCTCTTTTGAAACTTGTATAGAGAAGGGGAAAAAAATCTAATGCTTGTTTGTTTCTTCCTGCCACTTAAGAGAGAGATTAAAAAAAAAAATGTCTGACACTTGCAGCCTATTTCCTCCATTTGGAGATCCCTTGTCTTCCTGCCTGTTAGGTTCTCATTACAGAAAAACATTCACTTCTGCTTCATGGACTATGATAAAACCTTTGACTGGGTGGACCACAACAAATTATGACAAATTCTTAAAGAGATGGAAATACCAGACTATCTTACTTGCCTCTTGAGAAACCTATATGCAGGACAAGAAGGAACAGTTAGAACCAGATGTGGAACAATGGACTGGTTCAAAATTTGGAAAGGACTACATCAAGGCTGTATATTGTCACTCTGCTTATTTAATCTATATGCAGAGTACATCATGTGAAACGCCAGGCTGGATGAAGCTCAAGCTGGAATCATGACTGCTAGGAGAAATATCAATAACTTCAGATATGCAAATGACACCACTCTTATGGCAGAAAGTGAAGGGGAACTAAAAAGCCTCTTGATGAAAGTAAAAGTGGAGAGTGAAAAAGTTGGCTTAAAGCTCAACATTCAGAAACCGAAGATAATGGCATCCAGTCCCCTCACTTCATGGCAAATAGATAGAGAAACAATGGAAATAGTGATGGACTTTATTTTCTTGGGCTCCAAAATCAATTCAGACGGTGACTGCAGCCATGAAATTAAAAGACGCTTGCTCCTTGGAAGAAAAGCAAAGTCAAAGCTAGACAGTATATTAATAAACAGAGACATTACCAACAAAGGTCCATATAGTCAAACCTATGGTTTTTCCAGTAGTCATGTATGGATGTGAGAGTTGGGACCATAAAGAAGGCTGAGTGCCAAAGAACTGATGCTTTTGAACTGTGGTGCTGGAGAAGACCCTCCAGAGTCCCTTGGACAGCAAGGAGATCGAACCAATCAATCCTAAAGGAAATCAATCCTGAATATTCATTGGAAGGACCGATGCTGAAGCTGAAGCTCCAATACTTTGACCACCTAATGGGAAGTACCGATTCATTGAAAAACATCCTGATGCACTGAAAGATTGAGAGCAGGAGAAGGGAACAACAGAGAATGAGACGGTTGGACGGCATCACTGATGCAATGGACGTTGAGTCTGAGCAAACTGCGGGAGATAGCGAAGGATAGGGAAGCCTGGCGTGCCGCAGCCTATGGGGTCACAAAGAGTCGGACAGGACTGAGCGACTAAACAAGCTCTCCAAGGCACCTGCTACAGCTGGCTAAGACACCACAGCTCTTAGAAGGCGGGGCGACAGCTCCGCCTCCTGCCCTGCCCTCTCCGTGAGCGCGGAAGGCTAGGCACCACCCCCACGCCCTACCCTGTGCAACCGGGAACTGTAGTTCTACAGCCCTGCAAGCCACCTGAGACTACCGCTCCCAGAATGCACAGCGAGGGCCCCCTCCCCCCTCGTCGTCCCTCCGCGGAGGAGGGAGGTCCTGCCACGCAAAGAAGTGTGCGTTTTCTTCCCCAGCGTCTCCTCCCTGCGGAGACAGAGCGAGGCGGCGAGCCCAGTGTGGCTGGAGTCACCCTGCAGACAGGTACGTCTCCACGAGATGCTCGTGGTGAGACTGCGTTTCTCGCTGACCAGCGCGCGGCTTGCACTTCCGGCAGCCAGCACGGCACAGCCTGGGGTTCCTGGAGCTCGGCTGGCTCGGCTGCCGCTCTGCGCACTCCTCGGGCCGCACCGTCTCCTTCGGTCCCCGCTCCGCCGCCAAGTGCAGCGAGGCAGGCGCGGGGAGCCTCCGTGGTTACTCAGATCTTTACGGAGATCTCGTTGAAGCCCCACGCTGGGTGTCTGAAACAGTAAGTCCAGTTTAAAACAGAAGTACAGTACCTGGTGCCTAGGGACCTGAATCGCCTTTTGAAGGCCTCCTTTTCTTTCTCCCTCTGGACTGCGGTAAATCTTCCCTCTGGACCCGACATCTAGAGCTGAAAGTGAAAGTATTAGTGGCTCTCAGTCGTGTCCTTTGCGACCCCATGGACTGCAGCCTGCATTTATTTATTAGCAAGACTGTTGGCTCAGGTTTTTAAAAAATTAATTTTGTTACCACAATCTTTTAGGTTTCTGCATACAGGTCAGTTATGTTTCCAGTTTTGAGTGCTTTTTTAAAAAAACATTTTGGCCCTTCATACTCTCTCTTAGACTTTTCCTCTAGAGTCCGTGATCTAATACCTTTTTTTGTCAATTAAGACTGCTTTGGCAGACTTCCTTGGTGGCTCAGACGGTAAAGAAACTGCATGCAGTGCTGCAGATCCGGGTTCCAGCCCTGCGTTTGGAAGATTCTCCTGGAGAAGGCACTGGTTACCCACTCCAGTATTCTTGCCTGGAGAATTCCATGGACAGAGGCCCTGGTCAGGGAAATAAGATCCCGTATGCCACGTGGTGTGGCCAAAAGATTTTTTAAGTTTCTCCATTCCTTGTATATAGTAGGGGGAAGAAGCATTCATGGGAGTGAGGCCAGTGTGGGTTGCTCTCCTGTTCAACCCACTTCAAGCCCAACAGTCAGGACCATCATTTCCAGTTTCCCAGGATGGGAAGGCCATCCATCCATTAAATATCGTGCTCAGGGCCTGACAGTGAATGGAAGACTGAATTGAAACAAGGACTTCCTGTCTTCGTCTTTAATAGGAGACTCTATCTCTTACACCACAAGTGTGCTATAGGTTAATTCTGCAGACCAACAATGTGACTTCTGTTCTGGGTGACCAACCTGGGTCCCTCCATTTGTATTCAAGACAAAAGAATGGTTTGCACCATCAAGCGCTGGAAAAGCCAACACAGCACTATATTTAATGGGGAAAACTTTTCTTTTAATTTTGGCTGCACTGGGTCTTTGTTGCTGCATGTGGACTTTCTCTAGATGTAGGGCACGGGCTTAGTTGCCCCTCAGCATGTGAGAGCTTATTAATAGTTCCCTGGCCAGGAATCAAACCCTAGTCTCCTGCATTGGAAGGTCGGATCTTTATTTATATATAATTCCATTTAGTTATTTATTTATCTCTGTCTTCAGTGATGCTCGGACTTTTCTCCAGTTGTAATGAGCAGGGGCTGCCCTCTAGTACAGTGTGAGGGCTTCTTATTGCAAGCGCTTCTCTTGTTTTGGAGCACAGGCTCTAGGACATGTGAGCTTCAGTAGTTGCAGTTCCCTGGCTTAGTTGCTCCACAGTGTGTGAGATCTTCCCAGATCAGGGATCGAACCTGTGTCTCCTGCACTCTGCAGCTGGATTCTTTACCACTGAGCCACCAAGGAAGTCCTTAATGGGGAAAACTTGAAAAAAAAAAAAAGGATCATTCACAGAGGCCAGCCAAGCCCTATTGGAGCCTGAGCTCCCCCCCCCCCCCCCCCCCCC
>SJYG01001067.1:102047-117194 GCA_006410535.1 Litocranius walleri | reverse complement strand
CCCACCCCGGCCCCCCCCCCCCCCCCGCCTCCCAAAACAAATCACTAATTATCAATCTTGTCTTTAATGTTTTACTATCTTGTTCATCGTGGATTTTTTTTTTGCATTAATTTTTATTTTTTTAAGTCTTGCATTAAAATTGTATCTATTTTGATTCCTGAGTTTTTTTGGCACCCTGTTAAATCTTACACCTGAGGCAAGGGTCATGCCTACCTCACTCTGGGCCAGCCCTGTCTTTAAAAAGTGAAGACATTTTCCTTAATATACGATATTTGTTTTTTTCTCTCTGACTTACTTCACTGTGTGTGTGTGTGCTCAATTTCAGTTGTGTCTGATTCTGTGGCCCTGTGGACTGCAGCATGCCAGGCTCCTCTGTCCATGGGATTTTGCCGGCAAGGATACTGGAGTAGGTTGCTATGCCTTCCTCCAGGGATCTTCCTGACCCAGGGATTGAACCCACATCTTTTATGTCTCCTGCATTGAAAGGTGGGTTCTTTACCACTAGCATCACCTGGGAAGCCTGTATGGCAGTCCCATGCTCTGCGGTGACCTAAATGGGAAGGAAATCCAAAAAAGAGGGGGTATATGTATACGTGTAGCTGATTCACTTTGCTGTACAGCAGATAGTAACAACACTGTAGAGCAACTAGACTCCAATAAAAAAATAATTTTAAAAAAGTAAAGGCATTTTCATTTCAATTGGGAATAAGTCAGGGATGCCCCAGTACCTCCGTCGTGTAAATGGAAGGGCAGTGCAGCCAGACAGAATGCTGGAAAAAAGAATCAAATGATCAACTAATTTTCACTTTTCACTTTTATGCATTGGAGGAGGAAATGGCAGCCCACTCCAGTATTCTTTCCTGGAGAATCTCAGGGACAGAGGAGCCTAGTGGGCTGCTGTCTATGGGGTCACACAGAGTCGGACACAACTGAAGTGACTTAGCAGATCAACTAAAAGTACTGAAATTTCAAAATGGGCTTTTCGGGCTTCCTCGGTGGCCCAGCAGTAAAGAATCATGCCTGCTAATGCAGGAGACATGTGTTTGATCCCTGATCCAGGAAGACCCCACATGCCGTGGGGCAACTAAGCCTTTGTTTTTCAGCTGTTGAGCCTGTGCTCTAGAGTCCAGAAGCCAAAACTAATGAGCCCATGTGCCTCAATTACTAAAGCCCATGCTCTCCAACAAGGGAAGCCACTGCAATGAGAAGCCCACGCACCACAACTCTAATCGTCCTGATTAGAGAAAAGCTTGAGCAGTAAGACACAGCATAGCCAAAAATAAACAAAAAGACTTTTTACAAGATCAGTAGAATTTTTTTTTTTATGTACCAATAACAGGTATATAAGAGAAAATCTATTCCCCGTGGCTACAAAAACTAAAACGTCTTAGAATGAGTTTCCTATGTCTACAGCTATGAAGAAACCCAGAATGCTGTTGACGTTTAAGGATCGAATAAACGGGAGACATATCTTGAGTGAAAAGACCTGATGTTGTGTGTATAAAATTCCATCACTGTTGGACAGTATGAAGTAGGGCACAAGATGATTTTTCAGCTGACTTGCTGCAGTGGCGTGGCCACCTGGATTTCTTTGTTGAGGCAAGAGAAGGAGCCTCTATTTAAACTGTGGATAGAAGTGCGCTGTCCTTGGCCACATCTGTTTGTTCCAGGGGACAATGTGCATGCCACCCAGGGGGCAGGAAGTGTGTTCACTTCCCCAGCCTGTGAGCTGCACCCCCACCCCAGCTGCCAGGAATGCAAACTCCCTATGAGAGGGACTGGACATCTCCCCTTTAAGCGGGCATGTCTGGCCACCATCTGTAACCTTGTTATTTTTTTACACAAATGCATTTATTTAATATAAATATATATTTTCATAAATAAGTATAATATTTTATAACCTGTGTATTTTACTTAACATATTGTATCTTCTATGAAATGGTTGTAATAATGTCATTTTTAATGACTGCAATACTCATCGCTATTTTATCCAAAATATACAAATTGCATATTATTGGACATTTAAGTAATACGTGATTTGTACATTAACAAATAAATTTTCTTAATTTCAAACAACGTAATGGTGAAATGGACATCCTTTTTAGGCCATACCTTTGTACACATGGGCTTCCCTGCTGGCTGAGCTGAGCTGGTAAAGCATCTGCCTACAATGTGGGAGACCTGGGTTTGATCCCTGGGTTGAGAAGATCCCCTGGAGAAGGGAACAACTACCCACTCCAGTATTTTGGCCTGGAGAATTTCATGGACTGTATAGTCCATGGGGTTGCAAAGAGTTGGACATGACTGAGTGACCTTCACTTTCACTTGTTTATCTAGTGTACATTCCTAGATTTGGAATTGCCAGGCCAGTCTTTTGAAAGGTTTTTGATTCCCAGTTGCAAATCAGTTTCCAGAAAGGTTATGCTTTTTAAAAATTAGAATTATTGCACTTTTATTTTTCTCCTCTGTCGTCATTTGGTTGGACTATGATTGCTTTATGATGTGTTAGTTTCTGCTGTACAGCGAAGTGAACATGGGAGTCTGCTGTAAAGTGAGGCTTGGTGCTCTTGGTGCATCCTCTGTGGTCACCCTTGTTCTAGGAAACACTGGACACCTTGCCTTTCCCTGGGAGCAGGTCTCTGAAATGGGCCCATCAGTTTCAGGTTTGGGAATGGGGTGACACAGAAGGATGCACAGACCATGCAGGGTCCATCTGACAGTTTTCCTGCTGTGGGACCGTTTCTGGTGTGTGAGCTGCTCTGGATACGCACTGTGGAACTGCTGGAGTCTGGTGATGCTATGGAGACACAGCCACACGTGAGCCATTCAGGTTCCCTAGAGGACATGAAGGAGATTTCCACTGACCTCCCTTCCCCCGCTGTCTCCCCAAGGGGCTGAAAAAGAAATCTTGTGAGTCAGCGTGCCTGTTGAGAATTGCCCAGGGACTCTGTTTTGTGGGATAAAATGTAGGGTTCTGGGTGGGGTTCGGGACCTCCTTGGTTTGGGCTCATGGGATCTTTGTAGTGCCCTGTGGTATCACGACCTGTACCCTTGAAATGGCAGCCACATCCCTTGCACCCTCCTGGGTTCCCCCTTCTGGTGACCGTCCTCCCTCTGGTGTTCCCCCCGCTACTCCATCCTGAGGCCCCACCCCATCAAGCCTGTAAGACTGGGGCTCACATCCAGTGTCTCTGTGTGGCATTCAGCCTGGACGGTTCCTGGCAAATCCGGTCGGTGGTTTTGTTTGGAGTGAGGAGGAAGCAGAAGCTTGTGTGTACTGGGAGTGGGAGGCAAGCAGTGGGAAGATTGGAGATGGGCTTCAGGGGCAGCAGATTAGATTTGGAAGGGGTAGGTCACCTCCTCTTTGGCTTCATAATATCTTTGGGATGAAAGCTTCTCTTTTTCTTTTTGAGAACAAATAACCTGATTTTACTACCTGTTGTCTCCATCACCTGGGCTCCTCAACCCAGGAACCATCTTCACAAAGTCATGAATGTGATGGTCAGCAGGCACATGTAAAGATGCTCAGCATCATTTCTTATGCTTGCTGCTGCTTCTAAGTTTCTTCAGTCATGTCCGACTCTGCAACCCCATAGATGGCAGCCCACGAGGCTCCCCCGTCCCTGGGGTTCTCCAGACAAGAACACTGGAGTGGGTTGCCATTTCCTTCTCCAATGCATAAAAGTGAAAGTGATGATGTTCAGTTGTGTCCAACGCATTTCCTATGAGGGATATGCAAATCAGAACTACAGTGGGGTACCATCTCACACTAGCCAGAGAGGCCATTTTAGACAGTCCACAAATAAGAACTGCTGGAGAGGGTGTGGTAAGAAGGGAATCCTCCTACACTGATGCTGGGAATGTCAGTGAGTGCCGCCACTATGGAGAATAGTATGGAGGTTCCTTGAAAGGTGAAGTCACCCAGTCGTGTCCGACTCTTTGTGACCCCGTGGACTGTAACCTAGTAGGCTTCTCTGTCCATGGGATTCTCCAGGCAAGAATACTGGAGTGGATTGCCATTTCCCATGGGATTCTCCAGGCAACAATACTGGAGTGGATTGCCATTTCCTTCTCCAGGAAATCTTCCCAACCCAGGTATCAAACCCAGGTCTCCCGCATTGGAGGCAGACGCTTTAACCTCTGAGCCACTAGGGAAGCCCATGGAGGTTCCTTAAAATACTACAAATAGAGCTACTATATGATCCAGCAACCCCATTCCTATCCAAAAAAAGATATATGCACCCCAGTGTTCAGTGCAGCATTATTTACAATAGCCAAAACATAAAAACAACCTCAATGTCTATCCACAGATGAATGAATAAAGATGATGTGGTACATATATACTACGGAATATTACTCTGTCGTTAAAAATGAAAGAGTGCCATTTGCAGCAATGGATGGACCTAGAGATGATCATATTAAGTGAAGTAAATAAATGAAAAACAAATATCATATAGTATCATCATATCTAAAAAAGATATAAATGAACTTATTTGCAAAACAGAAACAGATTCATAGACATAGAAAATAAACTATGGTTACCAAAGAGAAAGGCTGGGGAGAGGAATAAATAAGGAGTTTGGTATTAACAGATACACACTACTATATATAAATTAGACAGTCAACAAAGACCTGCAGTACAGCACAGGGAACTATATACAAAAAGGATCTGAGGAAGAATATGTATATGTATATATATACATGTGTATACATATATATGCACACACATAGATGTATATAACTGAAGTACTTTGCTGTACACCAGAAACTAACACAGCATTGTAAGTTAACTATATGCTAATCAAATCAAAGAGAGAATTCATGCATGAGCAGGGAGTTGGGGGGAGTAGCAGGTGTCCTAGAAAGTCCCCAGGGTCCCCTTTTCCTCCTCCAGCCCTGCTGCCCTCCTGTCTCTTTGGCAGAGCATGTGCTGCTCCTGGCACCACAGTCAGCTGAGGAGGGGTATCCTGTCATTTGAGTGAACACGAGTCACTTCTGGGTGTGCTCCTCGGGTTGGCTGTTTGGGGTGTGCTCTGACTCTCCTGTCCCCCTTCCTGACTGCAGTGGCTGCCTCCTGGTGACGAAGACAGTGTGAGCCCTGCCGCAGCCCACCTGAAACGTCAGAGGGCCTGGGTCCCGAGTGCGAGGACCAGGAGCTGGCCCTGAAGCAGCACGTGCCTGGCGGCCTGGAGCTGGCAGCCCTGTGGCCCGAGAGCCTGCGTCTGCTGAGCGGGGTGGCCTTGACCAGAGCCCCAACGGGGACTCCAGCTCTGACTACCTGAACAACACCTCGGAGGAGAAGGACTACGACTCAGGGCTGCCTGAAGAGGAGGAGAGCATCACCTACTACATCTGCTACTGCCCCGGGGACGAGAGCTACCTGCAGGGCACAGACTGCGAGGGGCAGGGCTACCTGGCCCCTGACGCACACCACCTGGAGATGGAAGAGTGCCAGGAGGCTGAGAGCCTGCGTCTGCTGAGCGGGGTGGCCTTGACCAGAGCCCCAACGGGGACTCCAGCTCTGACTACCTGAACAACACCTTGGAGGAGAAGGACTACGACTCGGGGCTGCCTGAAGAGGAGGAGAGCATCACCTACTACATCCGCTACTGCCCCGGGGACTAGAGCTACCTGCAGGGCACAGACTGCGAGGGGCAGGGCTACCTGGCCCCTGACGCACACCACCTGGAGATGGACGAGTGCAGGGGTGGACAGAACCGGGGCCCGGCGACTCCCCCTCTGCCCACCCGCTGAGGCCGGCTGCGGCCCCAGCAGACACGACTACAGGCCCAAACACAACGGCAGGCCCAAGTCTCTGAACCTCCCTCCTGAAGCCGAGCACCCTGCCGACGCCCAGAGGAGCTTCAGGACCAAGACCAGGACCTCAGAGGAAAGGCCCAAGTGGCCCCAAGAGGAGGTAGGATTCTGGCTGGCCCTGGGGAAGCAGATTGAGGGGCTGAGAGCAAAGGCATCTGTGCAGCCCCCAAGTCAGAATGCAAGTCAGTTCTCCATGCGTTCAGTTATGCATGGAAGTCCTGGCCACTCCTGTTCACCCATCAGATGCCTTAGTAAATGTTGAGGAAATCTTGTTGAGGCTGACTGGCAGCCAGGGCTCCCAGCAGACACCCAGTCCCCCAGCAGAGCTTGGGTCCTTCGCCTGCTTGCTCTGGATCTGCCCGTGCAGGGGTGGTCCCTGAGACTGTCGCCCCTCCCCGGGGGGTTTCACTCAGTTGTAGGGATCTGGTACTGCTGGCAAGTGCAGACAGCTGCAGCCAGTGGTTGGGACAGCCCAGCGGCAAGGGGCAGCGAGCTGAGTGCATTTCACAGGGGCGGTTGAATCTGGTGACACTTCTCTGAAAGACCCAGGGCCTTGGTATGATTGGCAGTTCACTGTAAATAACCATGTTGCAAATAATTATTTGAAAGTTTGACAGTCTTGGAGAAGAAATGCATGCTAATGAGGCTAGCAGATTTAAGCGTAACTGTAGCAAAGTAAGCAAAGTAAGTGTGCATTCTAATAAACACTTTTGAAAAGTTGCCTTTCAAAAAGAAAAACTTATGTGTATACAGAAAGAAGATGCATGTGAAGGAACTTCTGTTTGACTAATCTATGGAAAGTGAGAATGAACTGCTTTCATATATTTTTTTTTAATTGGAGGATAGTTTCTTTACAATGTTGTGTTAGTTTCTGCATTTCCCTCTTGCTATGTTACTGTAAAGCCATCTCTAGACCTTATGTAATTTAATCCATAAATTGTTCAGTTGTATGTGTGTGTTTATTGCATTTTTTACATATTTATACAAAATCATAATGGCTCCTAAGACAAAATTAATGGTAATCCTTTAATATCATGAAATATCTAGTAGATATTCAAATTTGTTATTCTGTAGTTTTTATAGGGTCTTTCTTTGATTGAAAATACCAATAATAGGCACATATTGCCTTTGCTTGTTATATCTCCTTTGAGCCTTTTTGTTGTCATTTAGTTGTGTGTGGGGAGGGGGTGGTGTGAGCAGGGGTCTTTTTTTTTTCATGATATTATTTATCTGGGAAACTCAAAATATCTCACAAATTATACTCATGGATTCCATATGACCTCAAGAAAATTAATCACTCTGTGCATCAGACTCTACATCTTTAAAATGAGAATAATTAGACATCAATCCAATTAGTAATCATTTATTGTATCCCCATAGGATTAATTACACTCTTTAAATATTTTTAAAGATAAAGTTTTAAAGGCATTTTACTGTTATACAGAGCATACACGTAAGCATATTGAAGATGGGCTTGAGATCGGGTACACATATGAACAGCATGATGTGATATACAAAGATTTGGTTGGGCCAGCTCAAGCTGTCCAGTAGTCATGTACAGATGTGAGAATTGGACCATAAGGAAGGCTGAGCACCGAAGGTTGATCACTATGCTTTCAAAGTGTGGTGCTGGAGAAGACTCTTGAGAGTCCCTTGGACAGCAAGGAGATCAAACCTATCAATCCTAAAAGAAATCAACCCTGAATATTCATTAGAAGGACTGAGACTGAAGCTGAAGCTCCAATACTTTGTCCACCTGATGCAAAGAGCTGACTCATTGGAAAAGACCCTGATGCTAGGAAAGATTGAGGGCAGCAGGAGAAGACGGAGACAGAGGATGCGATGGTTGGATGGCATCACTGACTCAATGGACATGAGTTTGAGCAAGCTCCGGGAGACGGTCATGGACAGGGAGGCCTGGCATGCTGCAGTCCATGGTGTTGAAAAGAGTCTGACACAAATGAGCGACTGAACACGAGCTCACGTTATATTTGGTCATCAGCATTTGGGAAAATGTTTGCTTTAAATACAGTGGGGTTTTTTTCTTATTTTAATTGGAATGTAATTGCTTAATTGCTTTACAATGCTGTGTTAATCTCTGCTGTACAATGTGAATCAGCTGTATGCATATGTATATCCCCTCCCTCTCGAGCCTCACTCTCACCCTCCACACCCATCCCACCCCTTCCAATGAATATTCAGGGTTGGTTTCCCTGAATATTCCCAGATCATCACAGAGCACCGAGCTGCGCTCTTTTTACACAGCAGCTTTGCACTAGCTATTCACTTTACACATGGTAGTGTATATATGTCAATGCTACTCTCTCAATTTGTCCCCCCCTCCCCCAGCTGTGTCCACAAGCCCATTCTCTACGTCTGTGCCTCTGTTCCTGCCTTGCAAAGCTCTTAAAATATTCTTTGTATCTTTGATGTTACTAGGTTTCTCTATTATGTGTATTGGTATTGGTTTATCTTTATCCTGCCTCATTCTCAAGTGCACTTTTAATTTGACAACTCATCTCTCTTCAATTATGTAGAATTATCAGATATCTCCTCAAATATTTCTTCTCTTACTCCAGCTGGTCTCTTTTTCTTTAGCTCAGGTTTGTTGGAATTTATGAAGCTGTCCTCCATACCTCTTAGTTTCACTCTAGAATATTTATATCTATCTCCGCCTGTCCCTGCTATGTGCATGTGGCCGCAGATGCCAGTGGAGTGGTGCCCACAAACTTGCACCAAACTCTTTTGTTCAACAGGCAACACCAGGGATGCATAGTTTATCATCAAACCATTAAGAAGAGCTCAATTCCCTTCTTATAGTCTAAATGTTTATTACTACGGAAAGGATTAGATCACCTTTTGTATTTCTATGAAATAATTATTTAGGATACTATGTAGTAGGTTAAAAGTTGTTGACCTCTATGTACTGACATGGAAAAATTGCTAAGACATCTTAAAAAGCAAATACAAGTAATGCATACAGTTGACATCATATGCACCTATACACACACACAATGTATGTACGTGTATATACATACATATGTGGAGGAGGGCATGGCAGCCCACTCTAGTACTCTGGCCTGGACAATCCCATGCACTGAGGAGCCTGGCAGGCTACAGCCCATAGGGTTGCAAAGAGTCGGACATGAGTAGAGTGACTTAGCATGCACATATATATATATATATGCATATGTAAACTTTAATTGATATGCCTATTAGTCAGGAAATTTGATATGCAAAGTTTAGAGCCAGCCATCACCGGAGGATTGATGTTTTCAAATTGTGGTGCTGGAGAAGAGTGGGCATGGCAGCCCACTCTAGTACTCTGGCCTGGACAATCCCATGCACTGAGGAGCCTGGCAGGCTACAGCCCATAGGGTCGTAAAGAGTCAGACATGAGTAGAGTGACTTAGCATGCACATATATATATATATGCATATGTAAACTTTAATTGATATGCCTATTAGTCAGACTGCAAAGTTTAGAGCCAGCCATCACCGGAGAATTGATGTTTTCAAATTGTGGTGCTGGAGAAGAGTCTTGAGAGTCCGTTGGACTGAAAGGGGATCAAACCAATCTTAAAGGAAACCAACCCTGAATATTCATTGGAAGGACTGATGCTAAAGATAAAGTTCCAATACTTTGGCCATCTGATGTCAAGAGCTGACTCGCTGAAAAAGACCCTGATGCTGGGAAATATTGAAGGCAGGAGGAGAAGGGACAACAAAGGATGAGACGGTTGGATGGCATCATTGAATCAACGGACATGAGTTTGAGTAAACCCTGGGAAACAGTGAAGGACAGGGAAGTCTGGCATGTTGCAGTCCATGGGGTCACCAAGAGTTGGACATGACTGAGTGCCTAAGCAGAGAACAGCACAAACCCATGCACATGCTCAGTAACTCCCTGGAAATGCTCACAGTTCCCTAGTCAGGGAACTAAGATCCCACAGGCCATACTGCATGGCCAAAATAAAAGTAATAACCAGACACTTTGGCAGATGGGCGATTTGGAGATCATGGAGGCACTCATATTTGCTGAGTACCTTCTATAAATGGTGCTAAGAGCTGCTTATCTGTTACCTCATTTTGATCTCTTGTTCATTTATATGGCAGGCCTCATCTCCCTCTTATAAATAAGGAACCCAAGGCTCTTAGGAAAAAAAATTTGTGAGGAATCATCAATAATGTTCTCACAAGAACATACTGTGAAATGGAGAAGACATCATTTAGGCCCTAAGGAGAAATGTTTACTAATGGAGAAAATTCTTAAGCATGTGGTTCCTCACTTAGGAAAATTTAGCAACCTCCTTTTTGGTCTCTAGAAGTATTAAGCTTATTTTTGTGATGGTTAAAGAATGGTTCTGCCCAAAGGCAGAGGAGTTAGATACCTGAGTTTGCAAAGTTTCTTCTAAGTCTCATGAAACTATAATTTGGTGTTTTTATGATTTCAGATGTGTTCTTGTTTCTTTCTTTTTCTTAGGGTGGATAATGTAAATGCAGCTGTGATGGATCTGAAAGAAAAGATATGTATTCTAAGTGAAGAGGCCAAAATAGGAGCACATAGAAAACCAATGCTCCTTCTCCATCCTCGTGACTGTGGTGTAGTCTTTGTGGAATTGGAGCAAGCCTGATGAATAATTCACAAGAAACTGATTGCCCTGAAAAAGTCTCATCACAATGTGCTTTGACACTGAGTCCTTCACTGCTTCTATCACTGAGAAGTCAGAACTAAATCATGGAAAGGGATTTTTTTTTTAATTATATGTGTATACATACATATATATATACATACAAAATATTTGCTGATTACTTTGGATTTTTTCCTGATTTGGAGAAAACTTTAATTACTGAATACTTAAGGAATATTATTAAAATCATATTCATAGAAACAAATTATTCCTGTTCTGAAGTGGGGTGATTGAGTACAGAGTGTCTGCTGTGTGGAAGGGGGTGCAGGATGGAGGCATAGAGGACCCCTGACAGCTGCATGGCCATGCATCTGGGACAAGGGCTTCCTAAGGATGCTATGGAGAGTTTGTTTAGAGCAAGCTGTTTAAGGATAAGGAGTCTTTACCTCAGAATTTTTGTTCTTCTGCAGCAGCACATGTTCACAATTTCCCTATTTGGGGGCCTAGTGCTGGATTATGAACAGGAAGTTTTGTCCAAACTTGGTGCCTAATCTAGTGGGTACATAGATAGGTAATTTTTTTTAAAGTGGTAGCCATAGAAAATTGGAAATGTCAAAGGAACATTTCATTCAAAGGTGGGCACAATAAAGGACAGACAGAACTGGTAATGACCTAACAGAAGCAGAAGAGATCAAGAAGAGATGGAAAGAAAACACTGAAGAACTATACAAAAAAGATCTTAATGATCTGGATAACCACAATGGTGTAGGCTCTCACTCAGAGCCTGGCATCCTGGAGTGTAAAGTCAAGTGGGCATTAGGAAACAGTGCTGCCAATAAATCTAGTGGAAGGAATGGAATTGCAGAAGAGTTATTTAAAATCCTAAAAGATGATGCTACTAAAGTGCTGCACTCAGTATGTCAGAAAATTTGGAAAACCTAGCACAGGCCACAGGACTGGCAAAGGTCAATCCTCATCCCAATCCCCAAGAAGGGCATTACTAAGGAATTTTCAAACCACTGGACAATTGCACTCATCTGTTATGCTAGTAAGGTTATGCTGAAAACCCTTCCAAGCTAGGCTTCAGCAGTACGTGAACCAAGAACTTCCAGATATTCAAGCAATAGAAAAGGGTTTAGAAAAGGCAGGGGAACCAGAAATGAAATTGCCAACATTTGCTGGATTGTAGAGAAAGCAAGGAAATTCCAGAAAAACATCTACTTCTGTTTCATTCACTATGCTAGAGCCTTTGACTGTGTGGATCATAACAAACTGTGGAAAATTCTTAAAGAGATGAGAATACCAGACTGCTTTACCTGTCTCCTGAGAAACCTGTATGCGGGTCAAGAAGCAACAGTGAGAACACTGTACGGAACAACTGACTGGTTCAGGATTGAGAATGGGTTACACACAGCTGTCTGCTGTCACCCTGATTATTTAAACTATATGCTGAGCTGTAGGACAAAACTGAGCGACTGAATGGAACTGAACTGAACTGAATGCTGAGCACATTATGAAAACTGCCAGGCTGGATGAGTTACAAGCTGGAATCAAGATTGCTAGGAAAAATATAAACAAAGAAGATACCACTCTAATGGCAGAGAGCTAACAGGAAATAAAGAGCCTCTTGATGAGGGTGAAGGAGGAAACTGGAAAAGTCAGCTTAAAACTAAACATTAAAAAACAAAACAAAACCCTAAGATAACAGTGATTTTAGCCATGAAATGAAAAGATGCTTGCTCCTTGAAAGAAAAGCTATGACAAACGTGGATGGCATATTAGAAAGCAGAGACATTACTTTGCCAACAAAAGTTCATATAGTCAAAGCTATGATTTTTCCTGTAGTCATCTATGGATGTCATAATTGGACAATAATGAAGGCTGAGCACCGAGGAATTGATACTTTAAAACTGCAGTCCTGGAGAAGACTATTCAGAGTACAGTAGCCTGCAAAGAAAACAAACCAGTTAATCCAAAGGAAATCAACACTGAATAATCATTGGAATGACCTAGCTGAAGCCCAAGCCGCAGCGCCAGCATCAACTAGACAAACATCCTAGCAGGAAACCACTTCAGTTTCGAGAGATGGAGGCATAACACACACAGACACACACCCTATCCAACAATAAAGGTAAAGACCCTGAAGCCACAAATATGGGAGACAGAGAAAGAGGGAGAGAGACAGCAATAGGACCACTCAGGCTTCCAAACCCCCGGCCGCCACACCCTCCCCTCTCCATTCTGGGTATCCACCCGGCCCCACCGTCGCTCCCCGACTGCCCGGCCGGCTGCTCCCGGTCCCGGAAGCCCTGTGGTCCCCCGGGCGGGCCGAGAGACTGTTGGCCGGCGGTGGCGTTGTGCGGGGGGCCGGGCGGCGTCGGCCGGCGGCCCACGGGAGTCCCGCGGCGCCCGGGTCGTGCAGCTCAAGTGCAGCGCGCGCTCGGTGGAGAGCTGCGGCCGCCGGCTGGCCCGACCGGCAGGTCAGAGCGAAAGGCAGGTGCAGCGCAGGGCTCTTAGGGCGCCTGGCGGCAGCCGCCTCCGTCTACGGCCATACCACCCTGAACGCGCCCGATCTCGTCTGATCTCGGAAGCTAAGCAGGGTCGGGCCCGGTTAGTACTTGGATGGGAGACCGCCTGGGAATACCGGGTGCTGTAGGCTTTTTGTTTGGTTTCTGGTTTTTGCCTCCCCTCTCCTTTACCCCCGGCCCCACCCCCACCGCAAGCCCCACCTGCCGCTGGCCCCTCGCAGGCCACCGCGCGCTCAGAGCCGCCGCCTGCCTTCCGGCCCCTCGCTGGGTGGGTGGCGGGGACCCGGACTCCCGCTGCAGACCTGGGGTGCGTCCGCGCGGCCCGCGAGCCCCTCGCCTTCCGGCTTCCAGGAAACCAGAGGAACCGCGGGGACGCGAGCGGGGGAGGGGGCGGGGGTCTGCGCCCCGGGCTCCCCTCGCAGGCCTCAGGGCAATTCCTATTCCGGGCAGGGCCCCAGCCCCACCCCCAGACGCATCCTGGCAGGCAACCTCGGGGGTCTCCAGCAGGCGCTGGCGCACCACACACACACACAGGCACACCCCCACCCGCACCCGCACCCGCACCGCGCCCCCCCTACCCCAACACACTGACACACCCCCGCCGTCGAGACAGGTCAAGAGCCGGAGACCACAAATATGGGAGACGGAGAAAGAGGGAGAGAGAGAGACAGCAAGAGGACCACACAGGCTCCCAAACCCCCGGCCGCCACAGTCTCCCCCCTCCATTCTGGGTATCCACCCGGCCCCCAGTCGACCCGACCCCACCGTCGCCCAGCGACACACTCACACACACACTCTCCCACACTCACCCTCTGGCCTGGGGGCGGGGGCGGGGTCTCGCCTTAGGTAGCCAAGCGGAAGGGGACCTTTGAGACCTCGGCTGCTGCGAGGAAGTCTTGGGGTCCCCACGGGGGATTGCCAGCCCCAGGGCCCCGCGTGCAGCCGAGGCCCGCCCGACCCAAGGCTGACGCCCCCTCCCTTTGCCTTCCAGCCGGCCGGCCGGGGGCCCTCGCAGGCAGCGGCGTCCCAACTCTTGGGTCCCCGCAGCCCCAGCCTCTCCGCGAGTGGGTGGCCAAAGCCTCCACTCCCGTTGCAGACCTAGGTTCCCTCCGCGCGGCCCGCGAGCCCCTCCGCATTCGGCTTCCAGGAAACCAGATTACAGCCTGGTCTCAGTCTGGGGCTCCCTTGGCACACCTCAGGCAATCCCAGGGACTGCCCCACACCAAGCCCCGGTCCCAGTCCCAATACCAGACCCATCCTCGCACGTGACCGCGCGCGGCGCGAGCGCGCACACACACTCTCCCACGCTCACCCTCTGGCCTGGGGGTGGGGCTGGATCTCGCCTTAGGTAGCCACGCCGAAGAGGACCTTTGAGTCCTCGGCTGCGAAGAAGTCTTGGGGTCTCCACGGGTGATTGCCAGCCCCAGGGCACTGCGTCCAGACCAAGGCTGACGCCCTCTCCGTTGAGGAAGCTGCTGCTTCCGCATGGCCGCTCTCCGTGGTGTGTCAAGGTCTGTGCCAGCGTGTCTGTCTCGGATCGGATGCCATCCCCTGTCCCCTGCCCGTCTCCCGTTTTCCGTCTCTGTCGGTCGCTCTGCGTCTCCCTCTCGCTCTCTCTCCCTGCCTGTGTGTGCCTGCCCGCTCCTGTCTGTCTGTCTGTCTGTCTGCATCTGCACCTGCCCCACGCAGTCTTGGGAGCCCGTCTCTGAACATTCATCTCTTTCTGTCTCTGTCTCTCCCGACCCCCCGGCCTCCCGTCCCTTCCTCTGACCCCGGCCTCTCACGGGTGGGTGCTCTGGCTGGCGAGCTTGCGCCCGCCGGCTGTCTCACTTGGCGTGGGTGCCTGCGAGTGTCTGTGCGTCTGTCCGTGTGGCTGCATGTCGCTCGTCTGCTCCCTGAGGAAGGTCCTGTGCTCGGAGGACGGCGTGGGGGCAAGGGGGGGCCCCCGGGAGCGCGAAGGGGTCGGGCTGACGAGCTCTGGTCGACCGCGCTGGGGGCTCCAGGTGGGTGAGGGCACCGCGCAGGTGCCGGGCAGGATGGGCGCTCAGGGCCAGGGCTGGGCTGCGCCTAGGCCCGCAGGAGGCTTAGAGGACCGCGGACCCCAGCGGGCCCCGAAGCCAGACAGATCCGGGGCCTCGTGGCCCTGAGCAGCGAACGCCTTGGGGGGGGGGG
>SJYG01001067.1:5052-100283 GCA_006410535.1 Litocranius walleri | reverse complement strand
CACACACACACACACACACTCTCCCACACTCCCCCTCTGGCCTGGTTGCGGGGGCTGGGTCTCGCCTTAGGTAGACACGCAGAAGGTGATCTTTGTCACCTCCGCTGCGTGGAAGTCTTTGGGTCCCCCGGGGTTATTGCCAGACCCAAGGCACTGTGTCCATCTGGTGCCTCCCCTACCGAATGCTGAGGCCCCCCCCTCCTTCGGGAAGCTTCCTCCTCTGCATGGCCGCTCTCTGCTCGTGTCTTGGTCTGTGCCAATATGTCTTGGTTAGAATCCCATCACCTGTCCCCTGTTTGATTCCTTTTTTCCGTTTCTCTTGGTTGCTTTGTGTCTCTCTGTCTCTCCCTCCCTGTGTGGGCTCTATCGCACGTGTTTGCGAGTCTCTCTGTCAATCTGCATCTTCCTCTCCTGGTCTCGGAGTCTGAACCTTGCTCACACCCGGCTTCCGGTCTGTTATGTAATGAGAATAGGGAGAATAGGGAAAATGAATCTAGAATTATGGTGACTAAGTGAGTGAAGTCGCTCTGTCGTGTTCGACTCTTCGAGATCCCCGTCCATGGGATTCTCCAGGTACGAATACTGGAGTAGGTTACCATTTCCTTCTCCAGGGGATCTTTTTGACCCAGGGATCGAACCCGGGTCTCCCTCATTGGAAGCAGGCGCTTTAACCGCTGAGCCAGCGGGTAAGCCGTAGTGGATACTGAACGCGAAGAAAACCCAGCAGAGAGCAAGTGAGATGATGTCCAGCGTGCTGGGAACTGAAACAGTAAAAACAGTCTCAGCAAAAGCTCACGTGGTTCACTCTCAGATTCCAAAAGAGCTCCAGTTAAGATCCTCACTCCTGTGGCTGGAAGGACATATGCATAACAAAAAGTTTAATTCCTTTACAATCTTTTGTTTCTTTTTTTCTTTGAACCACCCATGAACAGGCAAGCAACAGTGTGTGCAACTGAGGGACTATGGCAGAGCCTACTCTTCAGTATGTCCCAAAGGCTGGGCCCTGTGGCTGTTACCCAAGCCTGTATGGGTTCTTCTGTCCTTAATCTTGTTTGTGCCAAGGATCAGGCCAATGAAAACTGAGCACAGGTCAGGTATTTAGCAGATTTTCCAGCAGGTTATGAAGAGGATTCCTTAGCACATTTTCCCCACTGCTTTTTCCTCCCATCCTTCAGCTCCTCTCTCCCAGGACTTGAGCCCAGCCAAAACCCATGATGCCTGGCTTCAAGACCTAATGAAGCTCAGGCTCCAATGTCTCATTGCAAAAATTCGGTTACAGACACAGCCATAGGTAAGAGGGCGATTTGTTTGGATTCAGAGAGAATCACACTCTGCAGGGTGTGGGCCATTGCAGAGGGCAAGTGTTTTGGCCATGGAATGTGGTGTGGCTAGTTTTGCTGGGTGAATTCATATGCTAATGAGTGGGACGATCATTCCAACCATTGGGGAACCACCCACTCCTGTCTTTTGACAGTGCCCTGGAGCTGTCCTGCCACCTCTGGGTGTGTCACTTAGCTTACACACTGGGGATCAAAGTTTAATTGAATTTGACTTGTCATTTTAGACCCATTTGATTTTCATCGGTTTAGTTATGCCGTTGTGCTATGTGATTCTTTCAAAAATTGTGCCCTGCCCCTCTTCCCTCATGTTTCATGCTCTTTTCCCGAGCCCAATCCAGGCCCACAATGTTGCCTCTACAGTCTTCTGGTCGGACAACCAGAAAATGCTGGTCCTTGGGAGGGAAATACTATATAATATCCAATCCCTCTAGATATTCAGGCCTTCATCTTCCATGTTTCCTACATGTGCAACATCAGCATCTCTCAGTGAATCTCCTAGGGTGGGCGACAGGTTTTCCCGAGCCCAATCCAGGCCCACAATGTTGCCTCTACAGTCTTCTGGTCGGACAACCAGAAAATGCTGGTCCTTGGGAGGGAAATACTATATAATATCCAATCCCTCTAGATATTCAGGCCTTCATCTTCCATGTTTCCTACATGTGCAACATCAGCATCTCTCAGTGAATCTCCTAGGGTGGGCGACAGGCACACAATGCCTGCTAGAAGTCCATCTGTTGGCATCCCTTCAAAGGCAATTGGGCTTCCAGGGATAATGTTTGCCACTTTGGGAGTTAGTCCTGCAGGCCGTTTAGGTGCAAACCCTTATCACCCTTCTAAAGTTACAAACATACCCCCGGATCAAATCTCCACTCCACTTTTACAGAACATCTGGTCTGTTGCCTCTCATCAGTTTGTTCTTAAGCCACTTACTAACTCCTACAACCAGGACCCTGCCTCCTTGTAGGCAAAATTGCTCCACCCTGATTATTATTAAAATACTCTGATGCCTCTAACAGGACCAGATAACCCACTCCTTTGTCATTACTTCTGTTATTACCTAAAGTGTGTCTATGACATTTCATTGGAAACACCCTAAGCTGCTCTTAGGGAGGACTAGGGGAGGAAATCAGTGACTTACATTCCCTTAGAGCAGTAAGAGAATAAGGCTTCTGACTGTTTCACCAGGTTCCCAGTCTCAGGGCACAGCTTGGATTGCTTTACATCATATCTATTCCCATCTGTGGTTAACAAACTGGCAATGAGTTAAAATTACAACCCCTTAATTCTACGCAGCACTGGTCATTTGGAGACACCTTGGGGACACCTAACTCCAGTTCGGAGATCCCAGGAAGTCGACCTGCCTCCACTTGCATAGGAATCTGGTCCTTGAAAGGTTGTCATACCTCAACATGCATGGGGATCTGCCAGTCCAGGGGTCCCAGGAAGTCAACATGCCTCGACCTGCCCAGAGATTTGATCTCCAGGAGGATGTCACACCTCAGCTTGCCTGGGGATCTGCACCCTGACCCAGGGATGCCTAGCTCTTGGGTTGCAACAGTACTGGGTAGGATAAACTTCAGAAAGACTCATCCCTAAGGAAGTCCACCCTTGGAAATAGAAGGAAGCCTATTACTTGTGGGACTGTGCCCAGTCTCAGCAATAACTCAGGAGCCCAGTGAGATCCCCACTGCCTTTCTGGAAAGACTAAAAGAGGCCCTCCAAAAGTTTATGAATCTGGACTGAGACTCTTAAGAGGGACAGGTGATTTTACAGGACAAATTCCTGTCCCAGTGCACATCACACATCAGGATAAAGTTACAACAGCTACAGCAGCAGGACCCTGCTGCCTCTTTAGATGAGATGGTCCAGACAGCCACCAACACCTTTTATAACAGAACAGGAGAGGGAGGTCAAGGCCCAGGAAAGGGAGAAAAGGAAAGAGACAAGGCGTGCCCAGATGCTGGCTGCCCTCCATGGAAGCCCTACAGTAAACCCCGAGTCCTTGAATGACAAGGCACCAGGCAAATGCCTAATCTGTAGACAGGTGGGGCATTGGGCCAAAGAGTGTCAAAACCGTGACAAGTTACCTAAAATGTCTTGCTACAAGTGCCATCAACTGGGACATTGGGCAGCACTCTGCCCTCAGGACCCAAGAGCCTCAAGGTCAAGCGCTGAAGGCTGATGGTTCAACAGGACTGAAGCGGCCCACTCCAGCCAGCCAGTCTGTCACAGATAACCATCACAGGGCTGGAGCCCAGGGTGCAACTGGATGTGGCAGGTAGGTCTGAGAATTTCTTGGTTGACACACGGGCTACCTACTCTGTCCTGACCTCCTACTCCAGAGCCTTCTCCTCCCAAACCATTACCATTTGGGGTACTACAGGAAAAAGAATTACAAAAAAATTCACCTGAGCACTTTGTTGCTGGGATGGACAAATATTTTCCCACCAGTTCTAGTGGTCCCTGACTGTCCTCCCTTATTGGGAAGAAACCTCTCCCTGCCTATGAAATCTTGCAGCTATTGCAGTCCTGATAGAAGATGCTTTGAAACTCTGTTTTGAGGGTAAACTAACTATTTTTAGCAGCCACCAAGTGAAACAACTCCTAAATGGGAGAGGCCATTTATTGATGTCTGATCAAAGAATCCTCAGATATCAAGTAGTGCTGATGGAAAATCCAGGCCTCACTATATCGCCTTGTGAGGTTCTTATCCCAGCCACCCTCCTGCCTACCCCTGAGGGCTCCCTCCCTTTTCACTCTTGCCTAGAAACCTTGGACCACTGGACAAAACCCCAAGAGGGATTTTCAGAAGATCCTCTGGCCAATCCTGAGGAAATCTGGTACACTGATGGAAGCAGCTTTGTCTTAGATGGAAAAAGAAGAGTAGTCTCTAATTTTGAGACCACAGAGGCTAAACCTTTGCCACCAGGTACTTTAGCCCAATTAGCTGAGCTCATAGCCCTGACTTGAGGTTTAGAGCTGGGAAAAGGGAAAAGAGTAGCTATTTACACTGACCCCAAGTATGCCTTTCAGATGCTACATGAACACGCTGCTATTTGGAAAGAAAGAGGCCACTTCACCGCCCGAGGGCCCCCAATCAAATATGATGATCAAATCCTTAGACTCTTGGAAGCAGTTCATCTGCCCACTTAGATTTTAGTCTCCCACTGTAAAGGACACCAAAAAGGGAGCAGGGAAGTGGCACAAGGGAACCAAGCAGCTGATCAGACAGCTAAGAGAGCAGCATTACAGAACAGTGACCTAATAGGGGTGGCCACCTTAGTTCCACAGACTAATTTGCCAGAAACTCCTTCCTATACTGAAGGTGAGACTCTTAAAGCTAAGAGTGAGGGCTTTCAGGAAGATCATATGGGGTGGTTCTCAAAGGAGGGACTCCTTTTTCTGTCTGGGAACCTCCAATGGAAGTTGGTTAAGTCCTTACATGCCACCACTCATTTAGGGGAGAAGGCCCTCTAAAGATTGCTAGAAAGTTCCTTCAGAGGAAAAGGCCTCCAAACGACTATAAGGCAAGTGGTCTCCTCTTGTCCCACTTGCCAATTAAACAACCCCCAAGGAGTTCAAAGATCCCAGCTGGCCCAGCCCGTCCAATGGCATGGGGCCAGGAGAGGACTGGAAGATGGACTTCAACCAGATGCCAGTTTCTCAAGGGTATAAATACCTATTAGTCATGACAGATACATTCACAGGATGGACTGAAGGCTTTCCCACCTGGACTGAGAAGGTTGCTGCTACTGCTGCTAAGTGGCTTCAGTCGTGTCCAACTCTGTGCGACCCCATAAACGGCAGCCCACCAGGCTCCCCCACCCCTGGGATTCTCCAGGCAAGAACACTGGAGTGGGTTGTCATTCCTTCTCCAATGCATGAAAGTGAAAAGTGAAAGTGAAGTTGCTAGTCGTGTCTGACTCTTAGCGACCCCATGAACTGCAGCCCACCAGGCTCCTCCATCCATAGGCTTTTCCAGGCAAGAGTAAGGCTGAGGAGGTGGGAAAAAAAAAAAAAAGGCCCATGAAATCATCCTGAGATTTTGTCTGCCCAGGTCAAAGTGACAATGGGACATCATTTACTTGTAAGGTCACCCAAGGGGTTTCTAAAGCACTGGGCATTACTTATTATCTCCATTGTGACTGCAAGCCTCAGTTTTCAGGAAAAGTAGAAAGAGCCAATGAATTCTTAAAATCAGCGATAAAAATGATAACCCAGGAGACCTCCCTAGGATGGAAGGAAGCTTTACCAATAGCTCTCCTCCATACCCGTATTGCCCCCAAGGAACAGGTTGGTCTTAGTCCTTATGAGATGCTATATGGAAGACCTTTTATGTCTATGACCTCTTCCTAGATCCAAAGGCTGAGACCCTCCAGTCTTATACCATGGCCACTGGGCAACTCCAACAGGATATATGCTTTGGCGTGTGTCAACCAGGACTCAAAAAATTCTAAAGAATCACCACTATATGATCCAGGGACCCAAGCCCTACTAAAGTCTGGAAAGATGGGTCCCCAAAGGCTCAATTCCAGCTCACATGGAAGGGCCCTTACCCTGTAATACTTTCTACCCCCACAGCAGTCAAGGTACCAGGACACAACTCCTGGATTCACTACTCACGAGTCAAGCCATGGAAGAAAATAGAAGAGGACACTCAATACGCCTGTGACCCCCTGGGAGATCTCAGATACCTATTTAGAACTACCAACGAGTGCTATTTTAATGAACACTCCCAAAATTAAGTTTCTGGGGATAAGATTTCTCAGGACAGCTCTAAAGAGCCAACACAGCTTGGCAGGGGTTGTACTCCAGAACAGACCAGAGATAGATCTTGTGATCCCTGAACAAGGAGGGACTTGAGCCATCTTGAATGATAAGTGTTGTTTCTGGGTAAATACCTCCAGCTAAGTTAAAGAAAGTCTGATAGTCCTCAAGAAAAACATTCAGACCCCACAGGATGTGAAGGAACAAGCTGGAGAGTTCTCTTTGGGGGATCTTCCTAGTGATGGGAATTTAGAGTTGGCTGATGCTCCTACTAGTCCTTGTTATCACCATATTGATGCTGCTTATGATTGCTCCGTGTTTATCAATTGTCTAACCTGTTTTATCTCTGCCCAGGTCAACAAGCTACAACATGCAGTGCTAGTTCAACAAGGATATATAAAACTATAGCCGACCACAGAAAATATCACTCACCCTTAAATAGACACTGCTATAAAGACTCTGAGGCCTGAGACTAGCAAGAGGGGGAGGCCCAATGCCCCTCACCATCCCAGTTCAGCAGGAAGTAGCCAGAGAGACCTCAATGCCCCTATTCCCAAAGAATTGGGTCTCCCATCTCTTGGGGAGGAAATGTTAGGTAGTTAGAATAGGAAAAAAGAGTACAGAATGGTGGTGGCTAAAAGACAAGGAAGGGAAAAGCCCATGAAAGTAGATCAAAGGAAGGGCTGAGGACAAGCGTGAGAACCTCAGGTAGAAGAAACAGTATTCAAGGCTAGCCTAGTTCACATAGGGCAGGCCCAGGGGGAGGAGAAAAACATATAAAAAGACGAGTCAGAGGACCAGGGGTCTCTCTCTCTCTCCTCTTTGTGTCTTTTGGGTCAGCATGCCCTCACGCCTCAAGGATGTATTTTCCTTTGTTTTCTAAATAAAACTGAGGTGTAACACAGAGCTATAACACTGACCAGTCCAAGGGCTGTAACGCTGGTCCATTGGTTCAAAGTTTTGTTGTGACGAGACAGAACTGAGGAAATTAAGACACTCACCCAACACTTCCTCTGGCCCCAGCCTCTCACACGTGCTATGGTTGGCCATCTTGCACTGGCTGTGGCTTCCTGAAGTTGCTCCTTAAGTTGCTGGCCTGCTCTCCTTACTGAACTATCAAGTGCTTGGGTAAAGGGCCTGTTGCCGACTTGGGGCCAGATCCTTTGCTTGTTGGGTGACTTAGGGGCCGGGTGCCTTGGTAGGGCATGGGGGTGAGGCAGATGACCTTAAGTGACTCTTCTGTTGGCTCCCGCTACTGCACGGCATGATATGCGGTCATGATTCTGGCTGGGGTGCCCTTAGTTTGTTAGAGGGCACATAAGGCCGAGGGCCCTAGCTTGTGTAACCAGACAGCTTAGGAGACAGCTTCCCCAAAGCAGGGTTGTATATCGTGACCTCGGCATGAATGGGTCTAGAGAGGTGGGAGAGCACAGAGATTTTTGCATCTGCCCCCAGCCTGCTGGTAATACTGTAATATATCTGGTTGTGAGGACTGGGGCCTTCTTAGCAGCCTTGTTGGAGGTGGAATGGGGGTTGCGGGGCTGATGTGTAATTAGGCCTTTTGTATAGCCATGACTGCTAGGCTCTTCTTAAGCTCTGGCATAGTTACTGCCACAAATCAGCTGTGAGTCTTCACTGGATCATATCTTTTTTTTTTTTGTCCTTGAAAATTGGTTTGCAGAAAGGAAAGGAGAAAACCCTTACTGCTACTCAGCTGATTTCATGAAATATAGCCAATGGAATGCGTTTTCTGAAGATCTCTTAATTTGAAAAATATATTCTTAAACTGACAGGTAGATCATAGTCCGTTTGTGACTTACATAGTCTAGAAATGCCAAAATGTGATGAAAAGAATTTATGTGGAGTGCATTTTAGGTTTAATATTTTAAAATGTCTTCTATGATTAGAAAGGAAAAAGACCTTTGGACTTGATTTCTTAAACTCAAAGCTTTCCTAAATTATTCAAATTCTTCTGCATTGTACTTAGGGCATGATTTTGATGCTGAATAGTACTAGATGGGAAGAATCAGAGGAATCTTCATTCCATTGCAGCAGCCGCCTTCTCAGGACTTGGGTAGTTGCAGGAGAAGAGTGGTCTACTGGCAATGACTGCTGTGGAATCAGGTGGATGTGACACGGAGTGTATCCTGGCTGTTTAATAGCTCTGTGGGCTTTTCAACAATTTATTAGTACTTCTCTTGGCACCTTTATATAAAACTTGTTTGTTTAGGCATGATGATACTGATTGTAAAAACAGTGATTGTGTGTTTTCTACCTATATCCATGCCCTTTGCAATGTGATTTTACAGCTGGTTCTATAAAAAGTGAAACCAAAAATGGAGAGACAGAAATCTGTCCTTTCATCCTTGGGTTGAGGCTGGTCTCATGTGCTTTGGCCAGAAAAATGCAGTAGGTATGACCCTGACACCCTGAGCCTAGGCTGGAAAGATCTTGAATGTTTTGCTTTTTCTCTGGATCCCTGCTCTCCATGAAAACAAGCCCATATGAGCTTGCTGGATGACAGATGGGTGCCCAGGTAGCACCCAGCTCAACCCAAAAAATAGAGCACCCTAGTCAACTAGCAGCAGACCATACACTCACCTTGGTGTTCAGGTGAAATGAAAGAATGGCTCAGCTGAGCTAAGCTCACTGTGCTGACCATGAGTTCAACCACGAACTAGCTAGGTTTTGGGGTGGTTTATCATGCAACAGTAGCCAATCAGCACGCATGACCACTTAACATGCACACCCATTCCAAGCTGATGCCAGGTCCAGTGGCTAAGATTCCTAGCTCCAATGTTAGGGGCCTGAGTTTGATTCCTGGTCAGGAAACTAGATCCCACAGGCGTCAACTAAATAAATAAATTAAAAAATACTTCATCTATGTTCTTCCATGTATTGACCCAGCCCACAGAGGGGCACTGTTAACGTATTGTGGATTCCCACACCAGTCACAGGAAGAACGGTGGAGAAAAGGAGAGACAAAGCAGTCTGGCTCCGAGTCCTCACCAGAACTTCTGGGATCACAAGTCCTTGCACAGGGTAGATCATATATTCTTCCTGGCTGTTAGCTTCCCCTACTGCAGCTGCTGCCGCCCGTTCCCGCCCCGTGTGCTACTGCAGGGTAGTTGTGATCTTGTCAGCCAACACCAGCCCACTTGCCGTGGCAGCATGGCTCCGTGATGGAGAGGACTGTGAAGGCAAGTTCAGGCTGAGGAGGAGCGAGGCCTCTGCTACCAGCTTCTGCATCAGCTCCATTTCCAAGCACTGCCCTCCTTCCCTGCTGCTCCCACTCATAAGGAGGCACTCAGGAGCTTCAGCCAACAGGACCTGGGCATTCAGGGAGCTTCCCAGGCAGAGAACTTTCTCGTTTCACCTTCACTGCATAAACCTGATTAGGGTATATTTGCAAGCACAGACGTTTATAGGTACTCTATTTGTGTTTTGGACTTGCACCCTGACCCAGAAATTAATTTATTTAAAAAAATACTGAAAAAAATTTGAGGAGTTCATCATTAAATTCCCTATTTCTCTTATTTCTAACTTTATTGCCTTATGACTTGGAAATGTGTAAACTTCATGTCCTTTTTACTAAGTATATCCTTTTTCTTACAGCATATCAATTTATTTATTAGCAAGACTGATGGCTCAGGTTTTAAAAAATTCATTTTGTTACCACATACTTTGGGGTTTGTACATACAGGTCAGTTATGTTTCCAGTTTTGAGTGCTTTAAAAAAAAAACCAATCTGGCCCTTCATATTCTCTCTTAGACTTTTCCTCTAGAGTCTGTGATCTAATACATTTTTGTCTATTAAGACTGCTTTGGCAGACTTCTTGGTGACTCAGACAGTAAAGAACCTGCATGCACTGCGGTAGATCCGGGTTCCAGCCCTGCGTTTGTAAGATTCTCCTGGAGAAGGCACTGGCTACCCACTCCAGTATTCTTGCCTGGAGAATCCCATGGACAGGGGAGCGCGGCGGGCTGCAGTCCATGGGGTCGCGAAGGACACGACTGAGAGCCACTACTACTTCCACTTTCAGCTCTCGATGTCGGGTCGAGAGGGGAGATTTATCGCAGTCCAGAGGGAGAGAGGAAAAGGAGGCCTTCAAAAGGCGATTCAGGTCCCTAGGCACCAGGTACTGTACTTCTGTTTTAAACTGGACTTACTGTTTCAGACACCCAGCGTGGGGCTTCAACGCGTTCTCCGTAAAGATCTGAGTAACCACGGAGGCTCCCCACGCCTGCCTCGCTGCACTTGGCGGCGGAGCGGGGACCGAAGGAGACGGTGCGGCCCGAGGAGTGCGCAGAGCGGCAGCCGAGCCAGCCGAGCTCCAGGAACCCCAGGCTGTGCCGTGCTGGCTGCCGGAAGTGCAAGCCGCGCGCTGGTCAGCGAGAAACGCAGTCTCACCACGAGCATCTCGTGGAGACGTACCTGTCTGCAGGGTGACTCCAGCCACACTGGGCTCGCCGCCTCGCTCTGTCTCCGCAGGGAGGAGATGCTGGGGAAGAAAACGCACACTTCTTTGCGTGGCAGGACCTCCCTCCGCCTGCGGAGGGAAGGCGGTGTCCCCTCGCTGCGCATTCTGGGAGCGGTGGTCTCAGCTGCTGAAGCTGGTGGCTTGCAGGGCTGTAGAACTATAGTTCCCGGTTGCACAGAGAAGGGTGCTGGGGTGGTGCCCAGCCTTTCGCGCGCACGGACCGGGCAGGGCAGGAGGCGGGGCTGTCGCCTTGCATTCTAAGAGCTGTGGAGGAGGCAATGGCACCCCACTCCAGTACTCTTGCCTGGAGAATCCCATGGACGGAGGAGCCTGGTGGGCTGCAGTCTATGGGATCGCTAAGAGTCAGACACGATTGAGCGTCTTCACTTTCCCTTTTCACTTTCATGCATTGGAGAAAGAAATGGCAACCCACTCCAGTGTTCTTGCCTGGAGAATCGCAGGGACTGGGGAGCCTGGTGGGCTGCCGTCTATGGTGTCGCAGAGAGTCGCACACGACTGAAGCGATTTAGCAGTAGCAGTAGCAGTGGTGTCTCAGCCAGCTGTAGCAGGTGCCTTGGGGAGGTTGTTTAGTCCCTCAGTCCTGTCCGACTTTTTGTGACCCTATATGCTGCGGCACGCCAGGCTTCTCAGTCCTTCGCTATCTCCCACAGTTTGCTCAGACTCACGTCTATTGAATCAGTGACGCCCTCCAAACATCTCATTCTCTGTTGTCCACTTCTCCCCCTGCCCTCAATTTTCCCATGCATCAGGGTCTTTCTCAATGAGCTGCTACTTCCGATTAGGTGGTCAAAGTATTGGAGCTTCAGCTTCAGCATCAGTCCTTCCAATGAATATTCAGGATTGATTTCCTTTAGGATTGATTGGTTTGATCTCCTTGCTGTCCAAGGGACTCTGGAGGGTCTTCTCCAGCATCACAGTTCAAAAGCATCAGTTCTTTGGCACTCAGCCTTCTTTATGGTCCCAACTCTCACATCCATACATGACTACTGGAAAAACCATAGGTTTGACTATATGGACCTTTGTTGGTAATGTCTCTGTTTATTAATACACCGTCTAGCTTTGTCATTGCTTTTCTTCCAAGGAGCAAGCATCTTTTAATTTAATGGCTGCAGTCGCTGTCTGAAGTGATTTTGGAGCCCAAGAAAATAAAGTCTGTCAGTGTCTGTCAGTCCTATCTGTTTGCCATGAAGTGAGGGGACTGGATGCCATTATCTTCATTTTTTTTGAATGTTGAGTTTTAAGCCAGCTTTTCCACTCTCCTCTTTCACCTTCATCAAGAGGCTCTCTAGTTCCTCTTCATTTTCTGCCATAAGGGTGATGTCATCTGCATATCTGAGGTTACTGATATTTCTCCCAGCAGTCATGATTCCAGCTTGAGCTTCATCCAGCCTGGCATTTCACATGATGTACTCTGCATATAAATTAAATAAGCAGAGTGACAACATACAGCCTTGATGTAGTCCTTTCCAAATTTTGAACCAGTCCATTGTTCCACGTCTGGTTCTAACTGTTGCTTCTTGTCTTGCATACAGGTTTCTCAAGAGGCAGGTAAGGCGGTCTGGTATTTCCATCTCTTTAAGAATTTGCCATAATTTGTTGTGGTCCACACAGCCAAAGCTTTTATCATAGTCCATGAAGCAGAAGTAGATGTTTTTCTGTAATGAGAAGCTAACAGGCAGGAAGGCAAGGGATCTCCAAATGGAGGAAATAGGCTGCAAATGTCAGACATTTTTTTTTAATCACTCTTTTAAGTGGCAGCAGGAAACAAACAAGTGTTAGATTTTTTCCCCTTCTCTATACAAGTTTAAAAAGAAGTTTCTTTTAAAATTCTGTGTTACCATGATGACACCTGGCTCCACTTGAACTTAACTTTTCTCAAAAAATGCATTCTTCTTATGGGAATGTCTGTCTGAAGCTATGCTAATGAAATATGCATTTACTCTAGACTCTGTCTTCAAGTCAGTTCTGCCTAAGACTCAAAACTGACTTCACAAACCAGTATGTTTTACTCATACATCGGTTCTCCTAATCTATGTTAATGAAACTCTTTATTTACTTGGAAACCTGCCTTTCTTCGAGATTCATGTCAACCGTTTTATGGCCTGGGATGACTCATCTGGTGCCAATGTTATCTTAAAATGCACATTGTGGGTGAGGGGCCTGGTGCTACTCTGAGTTTTGAGACATCTCCTTTCTATAATTTACAGCAAGCTAGTAACTATATAACATCCGACTAAAGACTACCAGGGGGGCACTCTTTCTGCCCCATTCTGATGTCTATGTCAGAAGCTTTCTCTATTTCTTTTATACTTAAATAAAACTTTATTACAAAAAAGCTCTGAGCGATCAAGCCTCGTCACTCACCCAAGATTGAATTCTTCTCCTCCAGAGGCCAAGAATCCCAGCATCTTTCATGGTTCACTAATAATCTTTCAGTTCCCTTTCTTTTTCTATGATTCAACAGATGTTGTTGGCAATTTGATCTCTGATTCCTCTCCCTTTTCTAAACCCAGCTTGTACATCTGGACGTTCTCAGTTCACATGGAAGCCTAGCTTGAAGGATTCTGAGCACTACCTTGCTAGCATGTGAAATGAGTGCAATTGTGCAGTAGACTGAACATCCTTTGACATTGTTCCTCTTTGGGATTAGAATGAAAACTGCTGTTTTCCAGTTCTGTGGCCAATGCTGAGTTTTCCAAATTTGCTGGCATATTGACTGCAGCACTTTCACAGCATCATCTTTTAGGATTTGAAATAGCTTAGCTAGAATTCCATCACCTCCACTAGTAATGCATCCTAAGGCCCACTTGACTTCACACTCCAGGATGTCTGTCTCTAGGTGAGTGATCACACCATCGTGGTTATCTGGGTCATTAAGACATTGTTTATATAGCTCTTCTGTGTATTCTTGCCACCTTTTCTTAATGTCTTCTGCTTTTGTTATGTATATACCATTTCTGTCTTTTATTGTGCCCATCTTTGCATGAAAATTGCCTTTGTGTCTCTAATTTTCTTGAGATCTCTAGTCTTTCCCATTCTATTGTTTTCTTCTATTTCTTTGCATTTATCACCGAGGAAGTCTTTTTTTTTTTTTTTTATCTCTCCTTGCTCTTCTTTGCAACTCTGCATTGAGATGGGTATATCTTTTCTTTTCTCCTTTGCCTTTTGCTTCTCTTCTTTTCTCAACTATTTGTAAGGCATCCTTAGGTAGCCAATTTTTTTTTTTCTTTCTGCATTTCTTTTTCTTGGTGGTGGTTTTTTCACTGCCTCCTGTACAAATGTTATGAACTTCCGTCCATAGTTCTTCAGGCACTCTATCATATCTAATCGCTTGAATCTATTTGTCACTTCACAAGAGATTTTATTTAGATCATACCTGAATGGCCTAGTGGTCTTCCCTACTCTATTCCATTTAAGTCTGAATTTTGCAATAAGAAATTCAAGATCTGAGCCACAGTCAGCTCCCAGTCTTCTGGGGCTGCTTGACTGCTATTTCCAGAATGTGCAGGGCTGGGAGGGGTTCCCGGCCCTCCAGCGCACAACAGGTGGGGCTGTGGGTGCCAGATCGCAGTTGGAGGCTGGGGTGCCCGCGGAGTCTGGTCCTACATATCACTCCCCATCCTCTCCTGTGAAATGAGTCTCAGGGAGGAGAAGAAGGGACTTAGAGGGATGTACAGGCTGTGATTTGCAGCCTGCAGCCTGCCCTGCGCATCTCGGTTTTGTCCCAAATCAGATCTTGGCCTTCCTGCTGCCGCCCGTCTTTGCCGCTTTGTTCATTCTCCCATCTGTGTGCCCAGTCCAGGCCCTGAATACTACGCTTTTCTTTTCTAAATTGGTTACGGTAACTGGTTTGATGTCTGAGAAACTATATTTCGCTTGCTGACCTCCTCTTCCTCCACCCAAAGTGCGCCCGTTTGGGGAGAAGTCGTCCTAGTGGCCCTGTTGGAAAGCACCGCTAAAGAGCGGGAGAGGAGGTGCGGGCCCGGGCTCCGTGAAATGCCGCCCGAGGGCGCGCGGAGCGCCTGCTCCAGACAATCGGATGCTGAGGCATTTAGTCTGCTGGGAGATGAGTCGCCTCAGTTCCCAAGCGAGTATCCAGTAGGCTGTTGTCACCAACCCATTTAAGTGGTGGGGTCTCAAACAAAAAAAGAAAAGAGAGAAAAAAAATCAACCTAAAGATGTTAACGGTTTAAGGGTTTTGTTTCGCTCTTTATTTTTTAATGCTCTAAATTGATCCTGTCAGGCCTGACTGGCCAGTTTCTCAGAGACACAGGAGGTAACCCAGGGGCTTAGGAGCAGGCTGACGTTCCCACTCTGAGACAGCGAGCTTCAGGGTAGAGCACACTTAGCAGCATTTGAATCACAGCAAGTGTAGCATCTCTGCTTTGGGTGGAAAGCTCATCAGAGACAGCAGTTAGGGGTGTGTTCCTTAACTTTCCCATTCTGATCTGTTGAATTTTTCTGTCTAGAAAATGGAAATATCTGGGAGCACTTCTGCTTCCAGGTAATCTGTTAGTAACTGATGCCTCTAAATTCCTTATGCCGCGAGGGACAGTTCTTTTGCTCCAGCAAAGCACCAGGATAAACAAATCAGGGGATATTCAGCTGTACATAGTTACTTAAAAATTTGAGTACTGAAAGGAACAGGACATAAAATATGGGTATATCTTCTTTTATTGTTTTTCAGTTATTGTGGTTTGGAGATACTGAGTTTTTTCTTTTTCTTATATTTTTACATATTGAAAGTTTGTGGCAATTCTTGTCAGATGATGGTTAGCATCTTTTAGCAATGAAGTATTTTTTTAAAAATATTTATTTATTTATTTGGCTGTGCCAGGTCTTAGTTGCAGCACACAGAACTTTTAGCTGTGGTATGTGGGATCTACTTCCCCGACCAGGAATTGAACCCAGCCCCCCTGCGCTCGGAGCACAGAATCTTAGCCACTGGACCACCAGGGAAGTCCCCCAATGAAGTATTTTTTAATTAAAAAGTACATGTTTTGTTTTCAGCCTTCTTTACATTCTGACAAGATGAGACACAGTGGGTCCATTGTGCATATTTCCTGCTGTTTTGCCCAAAGTTTTCACTTTCGTCTCAGGTTCAAAGAATTTGTTAACAAAATAAGCCATTCATTATATACAAATACATAATACAGATATTTACTAGAGTATTATCTAGCTCACTTTCAACATACTAACATTAAAAGAAAAGAGAAAGATCAGAGAATACATCACCAAATTGGGTTTAGACCAATATCCAGACTTAAACAGCTCTGATAAGTCCCGTGTCACAGCACATCTGGAGTCCCAACTGGGAAAGGGCCCCAGGCAGCACATCCGCTCCATGGATGAGACTTCAACGATTGGAGTTCTGGGTTCCCGCTTATAATCCCAGGATGGTTGCAAGCTGATATCACCAATCTGTGACCAAATTCGAGCTCTGGTTTCATGTTAATGCTGTTTACTTTTTCTTGTAAAACTTGGAATATAGTTAAGCCCGAGTCTTGGTCGGCCAGGCCTCCTCCAGGGTCTCAACAATCTCAAGATTTCTCCCCCGTCTTATCTAAGGTGCTGTGAATTTTGCACTCACAGCAGGCAGTCACTCCCAGTTAGGGCAGTGTCCAGACAGGTTAGAAGCCAGGTCAGAGGCCTGCTCTGCTTTGTCTCTGAAGCCTAAGTGAGACTATTCATTTAATTTCCCTAACACATGTCTCAGTTCTGGAGCCAACAGGAGCCTTGTTTCCTTTGATTGGAGATTGGCATTACAAACCAAGATTTGGGTATTGGTGAGCTTATTGATGCTGAGGTGGGCCGACTATTTTGTTTTTACTAGTCTTTTTTTTTTTTTTTTAATTGAAGTATAGTGGAATTACAATGTTTTGTTAATTTTTTGCTGTACAGCAAAGTGACTCATTTATACGTATATTCTTTTTAATATTCTTTTCCATTATCATTTATCCCAGGATGTTGGCTATATTTCCCTGTGCTATACAGTCAGACCTTGTTGTCTGGGCAACTATTATTTACATACCATGGCCACTCTGTAGTCTGACATCAAGTATTCACTCTAAGCAAAATGTTCTCCTTGCATTTCCTGGCGTTGACTTAGCCTTCCTGTCTGTGCCTTTCCCACTTCAGTCCCAGCCCATCAGGCCCCTTGTGGACTGCCATCTCCTGCAAGATTCCCTTGGCCAGGAGCCACCTGTCTACTTCCTGACCTCCCAGAGCATGCATCACTCCAGCAGCACACAGTGTGTGTGCTGGTTCAGAGCTTCTCTGCTCCCGTCTTCATTCTCCTTTTATATTCGAGGGCAGGTCAGAGTCCCCAATCGCCCGCTGTCCTCAGGTTCCTAGCAGAGGGGCTCTGCTCTCATATCTTGCAGCTGATTTGGAACTTGAAGATAAATCGCCATCCTGGGGAGACCCGTCATTGGGGACTGAAAAACTTCCAGATGCTCTATTGTTTCTCCCTCAGACCACTATAAACCACCAGCTGAAGCAGGGCATCAGGAGGCATTTTTGTTTCAGTATGTTTCTTTTATATTCTGTAAAATTGTATGCCAACTGAGAGGAACTGATGTAATAGGGAACTAAATTTAGACGATATCAGCTGAAGTTAGAAATATTAGAAATTAGAAGTTATTGCTGTAAATTCTCTTGAATAATGGTGTTGATTATTTTTTCCCAATTATCTCTGCCAGTTAATAAATATCTTAAACAATTTTTCATGTCAAATTAAAATCTGATATAGAAGGCTTTTAAAAGGCTGAGTTGAGGAATTTACATGACTGGGGAAATGGGCTTGTAAGATATTCAAGGAATGAGTATTAACAGATTTCTGTGTGGGGAAAAGATCTAAATATTACAGAGAAAGCTTTCTTAGTTTACTGCAGAGGAGACAATAACTCGGCAACCCACACAAAAAGCTTCATGGAAGCTCCCCTCTGAGGGAGTTAAGGCTGCTCAGGTTTTTTCAGCATAACCTGTTTGACTTTGGGGACCAGAAGGGCCACTGAAACATATTCAGAATCTAGATTAGGCCTTATTCACTCCTATGCAAACTATTACAGCCAAAGGAGCTGGGTGAACACGTGGGACATGATGGAGTCTGGTGGGCGGGAAGCCTGGCCCTGGGCCGAGAAGACCCTGGGAACCTGCTAGTCTGGGGGCTCCTCTCCCCATCCTTCACGCCCACACTCCCTGGGTCCCCATGCGCCAGTTTGGGAAGGCATTGCCCATTGGACACGGGCTGTCTTTGACTAGAATTTGACAGGAGCTATTTCCTCTAGTGATGAGTGAAAAGCTTTTCTCAGGAAAATGCACTCCTTTATGGAAACAGTTATTTTGTTACATATAACTAACCCTGGGCCCCATTTAGTAGTTCATGCCTTGCTTCTGTGGCATGGCTTTCCTTTTGTAGGACTGGGGAGACCTGTGGGAAAGGTGATCGGGGTGGGACTGGCTTTTTCCTCTTTTAACATCCCCTGCATTGGCAGGAGGATTCCTATCCACTGCACCACCAGGGAAGTCCCCCACATTTTCTTTATCAGTTTATTTGTTGCCAGGCATTTATGTTCTTTCCATATCATGGCTGTTGTTAATAATGCTACTATCACCATGGGAGTGCAGGTGTCTCTTCAGTAACTGGTCTTCATTTTCTGTGAGCTTATACCTAGAAGCAGGACGGCAGATCATGTGGTGGTTCTACTTTTAATTTCCGAGGAGCTTCCATACTGTGCTCCATAGTGGCTGTGCCAGTTTACAATCAGACAAGCAGTTCAGAAAGAAAAGTCCCCTTTTCTCTGGATTCTCTCCAATGTTTGTTATTTTTATCTTCTTAGATCAACATCCTAACAGGTGTGAGGTGAGACCTCATAATGGTTTCAATCTGCATTTCCCTTGTGATTAGTGATAGTTGCCGGGTCGTGTCTGACTCTTTGTGGCTGCATGGTCTGTAGTCTGCCAGGTTCTTCTGTCAATGGAATTCTCCAGGCACGAATACTGGAGTGGATAGCCATTCCCTTCTCCGGATTAGTGATGAGGTTGAGCACTTTTTCATGTCCCTGTAGGCAATTTACATGCTTTCTTTGGAAAAATGTCTGTTCAGTTCCTCTACTCATTTTTAAATTAGGTTGTTTTATGAGTTCTTTTTATGTTTTAGATATTAACCCCATTCTGAAACATGATTTACAAAATTTCCTCCCATCCTGTAGGCTGTCTTTTCATTTCACTGATTGTTTCTTTTCTGTGCAGAAGTTTTTGTCTGGTGCAGTTGCATTTCTTGATTGTGTTGTTGTTTGTGGTTTTGACGTCATACCTAAAATATCAATGACAAGACCAGTATTGAGGAGTGTCTTCTCATTTTTTTTTGTTTCAGATCTTATGTTTATCTATTTTGAATTAATTTTATTGTTTTATTGTTTCAGATCTTATGTTTAATTGTTTACCCATTTTGAATTAATTTTCTGAATTGTGTAAAATAGGAGCCCAATTTCACTTCTCTGCATGTGGTTTTTCAATTTTTCCAACACCACTGTTTTTTTTTTTTTTTTTTTTTTTTTTTTTTTTTTAAAAAAAAAGAAAGAAAATTTTTATTTTCAAAAGCCAGCCTGTTAAATAAGGTTTTATGTCTATACCTTCACACTGTCAACCGCAGTATTTTTAAATGCATTGAATATAATTCATTGAATGTCTAACATTATCCTCCTGCTGCAATTTAAAGGATACTAGGTTAAAAAAAAATTTACAGTTTTCATTCTGGTTTGTCCCCCTCCCTATCTGTATACTAAACCCATTTCTTTACATTTCAGATAAAGTAAAAAAGGGTCACAAAATCTTTAGGGTTGTGTGAAGAATATGTCCAATAATTCTAAGCAAAATATAACTTCCTTTAAGGCTTTATCAAAAAAGAAAAGTGAAGTCACTCAGTCGTGTCCGACTCTTTGTGCCCCGTGGACTGTAGCCCACCAGGCTCCTCTGTCCATGGGGTTCTCCAGGCAAGAATACTGGAGTGGGTTGCCATTTCCTTCTCCATCCAACACCACTGTTGAAGAGATTGTCTTCTTTTCCTATTGGATGTTCCTGCCTCCACTGTTAGATTTTAGCTGACTGTATATGCAGGGGTTTAATTATGAGCTTCCATTAGTCTATGGGTCTATTTTTATGCTAGTTTTGTAGTATAGTTTAAAATTAGAAGCTATGATGCTTTTGGCTTTGTTTTTCTTTCTCATGATTGCTTTGGCCATTTGAGATCTTTAGTCATTTCATCCAAATTTTAGGACTGTTTTTCTATTTCTATAAAAATGCCATTGGGATTTTGATAAGGAGTCATCTGACATTTAAGAAAATTAGCTCTTCCAATAATGAGCACAAGGTGTCTTCTTTCCATTTATTTGTGTCTTCTTTGATTTGTTTCCAGAAAGTCTTGCAGTTTTTGTTGTACAGATCTTTCATTTTTGTAGTTAGTTTTATTCCTAGCTCTTCTGTTGTGTTTGATGGTATTGTGAATCTTTCTGTGAGTTTTCTTTGTTTTTCACATGTTGCATTGTTCATTTATAGAAAAACCACTGATTTCTGTGCATTGATTTTTATATCTTGCAAATTTTCTGAATTCTTTGATTATATCCAACAGATTTCTATTTGAGTTTGGAATTTTCAGTATATAAGGTCATACTCATCAGCAAATAGAAAACGTTTACATCTATTTTTTCAAAAATGTACTTTATTTTTCATTTTATCTCTTTTCTTTTTGGAATCCACTTTTAAAAATTTTAATTGGAGGTTAATTACTCTACAATATTCTGGTGGTTTTTGCCATACATTGATATGAATCAGCCATGGGTGTACATATCTTCCCCATCTTGAACCCCCCTCCCACTTCCCTCCCCATCCCATCGCTCTGGGTCATCCCAGTGCACCAGCCCTGAGCACCCTGTCTCATGCATCAAACCTGGACTGGCGATCTGTTTCATATATGATAATATACATGTTTCAATGCTATTCTCTCAGATCATCCCACCCTTGCCCTCTCCCACAGAGTCCAATAGACTGTTCTATACATCTGTGTCTCCTTCACTGTCCTGCTTACAGGTTATCATTACCATCTTTTTAAATTCCATATATATGCATTAGTATGCTGTATTGGTGTTTCTCTTTCTGACTTACTTCACTCTGTATAATAGGCTCCAGGTTCATCCACATCATTAGAACTGATTCAAATGTATTCTTTTTAATGTCTGAGTAATACTCCATTGTGTATCTGTACCACAGCTTTCTTATCCATTCGTCTGCTGATGGACATCTAGGTTGCCTCCATGTCCTGCCTATTATAAACAGTGCTGCGATGAACATAGGGTTGCACGTGTCTTTTTTAATCCTGGCTTCCTTGATGTGTATGCCCAGCAGTGGGATTGCTTAGTCGTATGGCAGTTTTAGTTCAGTTTTTTAAGGAATCTCCACACTGATCTCCACAGTGGCTGTACTAGTTTGCATTCCCACCAACAGTGTAAGAGGACTGCCTTTTCTCCACACCCTCTAGAGCATTTACTGCTTGTAGATTTTTGGATAGCAACCATTCTGACCAGTGTGAGATGGTACCTCATTGTGGTTTTGATTTGCATTTCTCTGATCATAAATGATGTTGAACATCTTTTCACGTGTTTGTTAGCCATCTCTATGTCTTCTTTGGAGAAATGTCTGTTTAGTTTTTTGACCCATTTTTTGATTGGGTCGTTTATTTTTCTGGAATTGAGCTGCAGGAGTTGCTTGTATATTTTTGAGATGAATTCTTTGTCAGCTGCTTTGTTTGCTATTATTTTCTCCCACTCTAAAGGCTGTCTTTTCACCTTGCTTATAGTGTCCTTTGTTGTGCAAAAGCTTTTAATTTTAATTAGGTCCCATTTGCTTTTATTTCCATTCCTCTGAGAGATGGGTCATAGAAGATCCTGCTGTGATTTATGTCAGAGGGTGTTTTGCCTATGATTTTCCCTCTACAAGTTTTATAATTTCTGGTCTTACATTTAGATCTTTAATCCATTTTATTTTTGTGTATGGTGTTAAAAAGTGTTCTAGTTTCATTCTTTTACAAATGGTTGACCAGTTTTCCCAGCACCACTTGTTAAACAGATTGTTTTTTCTCCATTGTATATTCTTGCCTCCTTTGTCAAAGATAAGGTGTCCATAGGTGCATGGATTTATCTCTGGGCTTTCTATTTTGTTCCACTGATCTATATTTCTCTTTGTGCCAGTACCATACTGTCTTGATGACTGTGGCTTTGTAATAGAGCCTGAAGTCAGGCAGGTTGATTCCTCCAGTTCCATTCTTCTTTCTCAAGATTGCTTTGGTTAATTGAAGGATAATTGCTTTACAATGTTGCATTGGTTTCTACCGTAGAGCAACACTGAATCAGCTGTAAGTAAATGTATAGCCGCTCCCTCTGGAACCTCCCTCCCCCTCATAGCCCCATTCCACCCCTCTAGGTTGTCACAGAGCATCCGGCTGAGCTACCTGTGTTATACAACAACTTCTTGTTTTCTAATTTAGATGTCTGTTATTTCTTTGTTTTGCCTAATTGCTGTAGTTGGCACTTCTAGAATTCTACTGAATAAGAGTAATGAGAATTAGCACTGTTATCTTGTTCCTGATATTAGGGGAAAAGCTTTCATGTTTTCTCCATTGAGTGTAATGTTAGCTCTGGGTTTGTTGTATATGTCCTTAATATGTTGAGGTGTGTTCTTTCTAACCTCAGTCTACTGAGGTTTTTTTTTTTTTTTTAATCATAAAGCAATGTTATATTTTGTCAATGCTTTTACTGCATCTATTAATGTGGAGTATCACATTTTATTTGCATATGTTGAACCCTCCTTGCATCCCAGGGAAAAACCCCACCTGGTCATGCTAGTATAATCTTTTAAGGTGTTCTTGAATTTGATTTACTAATATTTTGTTGAGAGTTTTTGTATCTATGTTTATCAGGGATATTGGTCTGTAGTTTTGTTTTCTTGTAGCATCCTTATCTGCCCATATAAGGGCAATGCTTGCCTCATATGAAATGTTTGGACATGTTTCTACTTCTTCAAATTCTGGAAGACTTTAAGAAGGATTGGTGTTAAGTCTTCCTTAAACGTTTGGTAGAATTTACCAGTGAAGCCATATGGTCCTGAGGTTTTCTGTGCTGGGAAGTTTTAGATTACTGATTCAATCACCTTCCTTGTTATTTGTCTGTTATTTGCTTTTTTTTCCTCCCTGGTTCAGTCTTGGCAGGTTGTATAATTCTACATAATTATCCATTTCTTTTAGGTCGTTTTTCTTGTTGCCATAAAGTTTTTCATAGTAGTTTTTCTTGATTTTATGTATTACTGTATTAATATCTCCTTTTTTTTCTTTCTTTTCTCTTTCTTCTTAGTTAATCTAGAAAAAGTTTTCTCATTTTTATTTATTTAAAAAATATTTGATGGCTATGCAGGGTCTTTGTTGCAGCCTGTGGGATCTTCATTGGGGTGTTCGGTCTTCTCTCTAGTTGTGGTTCACAGGCTCTAGAGGGTGCCGGTTCAGTAGTTGGGTACATAGGCTTAGTTGCTGAGCAAAATGTGGGATTTTAGTCCCTGACCAGGGATGGAGCCCACATCCCCTGCATTAGAAGGTGCATTCTTAACCACTGGACCACCAGGGAAATCCCCACAATTTTATTTTTTACAGATACCATCTCTTAGTTTTGTTGATACATTCTATTGCTTTCTACTCTCTATTCTCTTTTTTTCTTATCTTCTGCTAACTTTAGGTTTAATTTCTTCTGCTTTTTGTTGTTCTTGAAGTTTAAAGTTAGGTCATGTATTTTAGACTTTTCTAATGTTAATCTATGCATTTAACTCTGTAAACCTCCCTCTGTGGACTGCTAGGGAGTTTAAATTGTGTTTCTATTTTCATTTGAGACTTTTAAAAATTCTTCTTTGACCCATTAGTTTTTCATGAATGTTTTGTTTGTTTCCTTATATTTGTGGATTTTCTAGCTTTCTTCCTGTTGTTGACTTCTAGCTTAAGTCATTGTGGTTGGAAATGACACCTATTATGATTTCAATCTCCCTAAATTTGCTAAGAGTTGTTCTTTGTCCTATTAGATGATCAACCCTCAAAAATGCGACGTGTACATTTGAGGAGAATGTCGTGTTCTGCTGCGGTTGGATGGAGTGTTCTGTAGATGTCTGGTACATTCATTTGGTCTAATGTATGTTTTACTTTCATCATTTCTCGCTGCTTTCCGTCTGGGTGTTGTCTGAATTGTTGAAAGTGGGATATTGAAATACCCTACCATTAGTGAACTGCTCTTTGTGTCTCCTTTCCTGTCGTTGTTTAGTCACTAGGTCATGTCCTATTCTTGGGGACCCCGTGGGCTGCAGCGCGCCAGGCCTCGCTGTCCTTCACCAGCTCCTGGAGTTTGCTCAAACTCATGTCTGTTGAATCGATGTTGCTCTCTAGCTGTTTCATCCTCTGTCGCCCCCTTCTCCTCTTGCTCTTTTTTTTTTCCTTTCTTTCTTAAAATCTTTACTTTTGAGACAGGACATAAGTGTTACAGACACACATGGAAAAGGAATACATGATCATAGTTGAAAGTGAAGACAATCTAGTCAGAAAGTTTTTATGCCTGTCAGCTAATGCTGAAGCTGAGTATAACGTGCTGCAAGGCTCAAAGAAATGGTAATTAGTCTTCCTCTCCTTCTTCCTCTCCCTCTCCTTCCACAGAATCCACACCAATCTCCTCATAATCCTTCTCAAGGGCAGCCATGTCCTCACGGGCCTCCGAAAACCCTCCTTCCTCCATGCCCTCACCCATGTACCAGTGAACAAAGACACGCTTGGAGTACATCAGGTCAAACTTGTGGTCCAGGCGAGCCCAGGCCTCAGCGATGGCTGTGGTGTTGCTCAGCATGCACACAGCTCACTTACTTTGGCCAGGTCTCCACCAGGTACCACAGTGGGAGGCTGGTAATTAATGTTAACCCTGAGGCCAATGGGGCACCAGTCCACGAACTGGATGCTGCGCTTGGTCTTGATGGTGGCAATGGCAGCAATGACATCTTTGGGAACCACATCACCATGGTACAACAGGCAGCAGGCCATGTATTTACCATGGCGAGGGTCACATTTCACCATCTGGTTGGCTGGCTCAAAGCAAGCATTGGTGATCTCTGCTACAGAAAGCTGTTCATGGTAGGCTTTCTCAGCAGAGATGACAGGGGCATATGTGGCCAGAGGGAAGTGGATGCGGGGATAGGGCACCAGGTTGGTCTGGAACTCTGTCAGATCCACATTCAGGGCGCCATCAAACCTCAGGGAAGCAGTGATGGAGGACACTATCTGGCTAATAGGGCGGTTAAGATTTGTGTAGGTTGGGCGCTCAGTGTTGAGGTTTCTACGACAGATGTCATAGATGGCTTCATTGTCTACCATGAAGGCACAATCAGAGTGCTCCAGGGTGGTATGGGTGGTGAGGATGGAGTTGTAGGGCTCAAATACAGCTGTGGAAACCTGGGGGGCTGGGTAAATGGAGAACTCCAGCTTGGACTTCTTGCCATAATCGACAGAGAGGCGTCCCATCAGCAGGGAGGTGAACCCACAACCAGTTCCCCCACCAAAGCTGCGGAAAACCAAGAAGCCCTGAAGACCTGTGCACTGGTCAGCCAGTTTCCGAATTTGGTCCAAGACGAGGTGAATGATCTCCTTGCCAATGGAGTAGTGACCTCGGGCATAGTTGTTGGCAGCGTCTTCTTTGCCTGTGATGAGCTGTTCAGGGTGGAAGAGCTGATAGTAGGTGCCAGTGCGAACCTCCTCAGTGACTGTGGGTGCCAGGTCTACAAACACTGCCCTGGGCACATGCTTGCCAGTGCCTGTCTCACTGAGGAAGGTGTTGAAGCAGTTATCTCCTCCCCCAATAGTCTTGTCACTTGGCATCTGGCCATCGGGCTGAATGCCGTGTTCCAGGCAGTAGAGCTCCCAGCAGGCACTGCTGATCTGGACACCAGCCCGGCCAACGTGGATGGAGATGCACTCACGCATGGTGGCTACCGCAACAGGTGCAGGCAACAGGAGTAGACACGGGTCTCAGTTACTGTCCCCGACCAGCTAGGAGTCGAGGTAAGTAATGCACTCTCCTCTCGCTCTTAATCGTTCCCACTATGGAGGTCTTTTCCAATGAGTCGGCTCTTAGCACGCGAGGGAGAGAGAGAGAGAGAGAGAGCGAGCCCTTTGGCTCCTCTTTTTAAATGTTTTTTTCCTCTGCCCTGGGCCTGCCCTGTGCAAATTGGGCTTAGTCAGGAGTGCTGTTCTTCCTGAAGTCCTCACTCTGGTCCTTGGACCTTTCTTTGACCTTCCTTTGTTCTATCTTCTCTGGCTTTTCCCTTCCTTGTTTTTTAACCACTGCCATTTTGGACTCCTGTTTTCTATTCTGACCACCTAACAAGGTGGTCAAAGTATTGGCACTTCAGCATCAGTCCTTCCAATGAATATTCAGGGTTGATTTCCTTTAGAATTGACTAGTTTGACCTCCTTGCTGTCCAAGGAACTCTCAAGAGTCTTTTCCAGCAACACAATTCAAAAGTATCAATTCTTCAGTGCTCAGCCTTTTCTATGGTCCAACTCTCACATCCATTCATGACTACTGGAAGAACCATAGCTTTGGCAATATGGATCTTTGTCAGCAAAGTGAGTCTTTGCTTTTTAATATGCTGTCTAGGTTTCTCATAGCTTTCCTTCCAAGGAGCAAGCGTCTTTTAAATTCCTGGCTGCAGTCACTGTCTGCAGTGATTTCTGCTGAAGAAAAGAAAATCTGTCACGATTTTCACCTTTTCCCATTCTATTGTCTTCCTTCATATATATTAGTGTTTATTTAATATATTTGGGTGCTTAACACATGTAGGTGATGGGTGTGTTATTTGTTATTATATCTTTTGGATGGATTGATCACTTTGTCATTTTATAATCAGCCTCTTTTGTCCCTTGTTACAATTTTTGGCTTAAAGTATTTTGTCAGATGTAAGTATAGTTATTCCCACTTCTTTCCAATTAGGTGGAATATAATTTTCCATCCCTTCATTTTGACTGTATATTTGTCCTTAAATCTGAAATGGATCTCTCTTACAGTTTGGTATCATTTTAAAAATTCATTCAGCCACTCTGTGCCTTTTAATGGTGAAATCAATCCACTTAAATGTAGAGTAATTATTGGTATGTAGGGATCTACTAATGCCAATTTGTTTTCATGTTTTGTATTTCCATTATTTCTTTTCCTGTCTTTCTCAGCCAAATTAATTAATTGCTTAATTTCCATGGTGGTATGCTCTGTTTCCCCTTCCTTTGCCCTTTGTGGGTCTACTCTAGGTTTTTGTTTTGTGGTTACTTTGTGAATTATATAAAATATCTAATAGATAAAATAGTCCATTTAAAGCCCAAATTGCCAAAGCAATCATTAGGAAAAAAACAAAGCTGGAGGCATAAGTTTCCCAGACTTTGGATTTGACTACAAAGCTGTAGTGATCAAAATAGCATGGTACTGGCACAGAAACAGACATATAGATCAATGGACGAGAATACAAATAAACCTACACACCTACAATCGATGAATCTTCTACAAAGGAGGCGACAATACACACTGGAGCAAAGACAGTCTCTTCAGCAAGTGGTGTTGGAAAAGCTGGACAGGCGCATGTAAATCAATGAAGTTAGAACACATCCTCATACCACATATAAAAATAAACTCAAAATGGCTGAAAGTCTTAAATATAAGAGGTGACATCATAGAACTCAGAAGATAACATAGGCAAAACATTCTTTGACATAAATTGTAGTCATGTTTTCTTAGATCAGTCTCCCAAGGCAATGGAAAAAAAGCAAAAATAAAGAAATGAGATCTAATGAAACTTAAAAGATTTTGTACAGCAAAAGAAATGCAAAGAAATATATGGCCTAGGAGAAAATATTTGCAAATAATGAGGCCAACAGGAGTTAATTTTCAAAATATACACACAGCACAAATAACTCAATGTCTATAAAATAAACAGCCTAATCAAAAGGTGGACAGAAGACCTAAATAGATATTTCTCTAAAGAAGATATACAGATGGCCATCTGGCACATGAAAAGTTGCTCACCATTGCTAATTATTAGAGAAATGCAAATGAAAACTACAGTGAAGTACCATCTCACACTGGCTAGAATAACCATCATTAAAAAGTCTGTATATATCCAGAGAAAGCTCTGATTTGAAAAGATATTAGTCACCCCAATGTTCATAGCAGCACTGAAATGTCCACCAACAGATGAATGAATAAAGAAGCTGTGGTACATATAGACAATGGACTATTATTAAGCCATAAAAATAACATGAAATATTGCCCTTTGTTGCAACATGAATAAACCCTAAAATTATTGTATTAAGCGAAGTCAGACTGAAAGACAAATGTCACATCATGTGTATGTGGAATCTAAAAAATAATACAAGTGAACTTATTTACAAAACAGAAATAGACTCACAGACACAGAAAACAAATTTTATGGTTACTAAAGGGGAAGGGGAAAGGGTTAATTAGAAATATGAGATTAATAGATGCCACTATTTAAAATAGATAAAGATTCACTGTATAGCATAGGGAATTATATTCAAGATCTTATAATAAACTATAATGTAAAAAATCTGAAAAAGTATGTAACTTTCTATATTGATTGCTGAATCATTTTGTTGTTTACCTGAAAGTTCAGTCAAGTTGAGTCATTCAGTCGTGTCGGACACTTTGCGACCCCATGAATCGCAATACGCCAGGTCTTCTTGTTCATTCCATCCCTCGGAGTTCACTCAGACTCATGTTCATTGAGTCCGTAATGCCATTCAGCCATCTCATCCTCTGTCGTCCTCTTCTTCTCCTGCCCCCAATCCCTCCCAGCATCAGAGTCTTTCCCAATGAGTCAATTCTTCACATGAGGTGGCCAAAGTACTGGAGTTTCAGCTTTAGCATCATTCCTTCCAAAGATATCTCAAGGTTGATCTCCTTTAGAATGGTCTGGTTGGATCTCCTTGCAGTCCAAGGGACTCTCAAGAGTCTTCTCCAACACCACAGTTCAAAATCATGAATTCTTCTTTGGTGCTCAGCCTTCTTCACAGTCCAACACTCACATCCATACATGACCACAGGAAAAACCATAGCCTTGACTAGACGGACCTTAGTCGGCAAAGTAATGTCTCTGCTTTTGAATATACTATCTAGGTTGGCCATAACTTTTCTTCAAAGGAGTAAGCGTCTTCTAATTTCATGGCTGCAGTCACCATCTGCAGTAATTTTGGAGCCCAAGAAAATAAAGTCTGACATTGTTTCCACTGTTTCCCCATCTATTTCCCATGAACTGATGGGACTGGATGCCATGATCTTCGTTTTCTGAATGTTGAGCTTTAAGCCAACTTTTTCACTCTCCTCTTTCACTTTCATCAAGAGGCTCTTTAGTTCCTCTTCACTTTCTGCCATAAGGGTAGTGTCATCTGCATATCTGAGGTTATTGATATTTCTCCTGGCAATCTTGATTCCAGCTTGTGTTTCTTCCAGTCCAGCGTTTCTCATGATGTACTCTGCATATAAGTTAAACAATCAGGGTGACAATATACAGCCTTGCCGTACTCCTTTTCCTATTTGGAACCAGTCTGTTGTTCCATGTCCAGTTGTAACTGTTGCTTCCTGACCTGCATACAGATTTCTCAAGAGGCAGGTTGTCAAAATTCTCCAAGTCAGGCTTCAGCAATATGTGAACCGTGAACTCCCTGATGTTCAAGCTGGCTTAAAAAAGGCAGAGGAACCAGAGATCAAATTGCCAACATCCGCTGGATCTTGGAAAAAGCAAGAGAGTTCCAGAAAAACATTTATTTCTGCTTTATTGACTATGCGAAAGCCTTTGACTGTGTGGATCATGATAAACAGTGGAAAATTCTGAAAGAGATGGGAATACCAGATCACCTAACCTGCCTCTTGAGAAATCTGTTTTACCTGAAACTAACGTAATATCTTAGTTTAGCCTGTGCACCACCTTCTGGCTTCAACTAGAAAAACCCACGTGCATGTGCGTGTTACGTCACTTCAGTTGTGTCTCCTTGCGACCCCATGGGTTGTAGCCTGCCAGGTTCCTCTGTCCATGGGATTCTCCAGGTAAGAATACTGGAGAGGGTTGCCATACCCTCCTCCAGGGAATCTTCCAGACACAGGCATGGTGTCTTTTTGCACTGGAATGGTAGAATGTTTTAGTAGTTTTGTAGACCTGCATGTCTATGTTTTCCCCAGGTTTGTGAAGTTCTCAGCTGTATTTCTTTCTTTTTTTCGGTTGTACCACTTGGCTTGTGAGATCTTAGTTCCCCCTTTAGGCAAAGAACCCAGGCCCATGGCGATGCAAGTGCCAAGTCCTAACCACTGGACCACCAGGGAAGTCCCTCAGCTGCTGTTTCTTTAAGCAAACTCTCTGTCCCCTTTTTTCCTCCCCTCCTTGGGAATCCCAGTTATTTGGATGTTTGACTTTCTGATGGAAACCAATGGCTCTCAGGCTTCCTTCACTATTATTGGGTCTCTCGTTCTTCTAACTGTGCTCTTTATATAGGCTTGTCCTCCAGGAGGCCATCCTCCCCCTGCTCTGCCTTGCTGCAGGTGCTCTCCACTGCATCCTTCATTTCATTCATTCATGGAGTCCTTAAGCCCAGATTTTAAAAAATAATTTCAAAATCTTTGCTGAGGAAATCCTTACATTTTAATTTATTTCTGGGTTTATTAAATTGCCTTTTTGAGTTTTCTTGTATTTTGTTGAATTTCTTCATAATAGCTATTTTGAATGCTTTATCAATCAGATCACAATAATCCATGCATTTGTGTTCAGTTGCTGGAGAATTTTGTTTATGATAACATATTTCCCTGAGTTTTCATAGTGTTTGCATATATACAACTGTGCGTTCACATTTGAAGTAGCAGACACCTTTTGTAGTTAAGGACTAGTTAAGGATTGGTGTTTGAGGATGTCTTTAGGCCAGGTGGAGATTCTTACGTGTGGGAATCCAAGCCTAGTGGGCAGATCCCATGCTGACTTCTGAAGCAGACAGCAGTAACCTGCTCATATAATGTTCTGATATTTCTATCTGCTTTCTTTCTATCCTCCATTCTCCCCTCAGAAACCAAGGTGCTGTTGGAGAGAAACAAGTTTCTCCAGCCATAATCCCTGAACTGGGTAGCTGGGTGGTTACCACTTTCCACCTCCTCTCAGGAGACGTTGCAGTTGCTCTCTCCCTACCCAGGCAGTACCCAGGGAAGGGGGGTAGTTCTGGTATAGTTCTCCATCTGTCTGTCCATGACAGTGGCTTGCTGGACTCTGTCTCCAGACAGGCTGGGCTTGCACAAAATCTTTTGCCTGTACTTGCCCAGGTCAGAACTCTCCTGACCTATCGGGGAGAAAGTTCTCTGACTCCTTGAATCCACAGCCCTTACCAAGGTCTCATTTATTTATTTTTGGATTTATATTTGGATAGCCCTCTGAGTCCCTTGGCCTAGGGTGCTAAGTACTTTAGTTCCTGTACGTCTGTCTAACCAGGTGTTTACAAAGGGCTGGGAGAGAAATGACTTTGCTGCTGTGAGCTCATGCCACTGCCTAGAAAGCAATACATTTATTTATAGGTCAACACAGTCATTCCATCCCAAAGAAGGGCAATGCCAAAGAATGTTCAAACCACCACACAATTCCACTCATTTCACATGCTAGCAAAGTAATGCTCAAAATCCTTCAACCTAGGCTTCAGCAGTATGTGAACAGAGAACTGCCAGATGTACAAGTTGGATTTAGAAAAGGCAGAGGAACCAGAGATCAAATTGCCAACACCTGTTGGATCATAGAGAAAGCAAGGGAATTACAGAAAAACATCTGTTTCCATGACTATGCTAAAGCCTTTGACTGTGTGGATTACAACAAACTGTGGAAAATTCTTAACAGAGATGGAAATACTAGACCACCTTACCTCCCTCCTGAGAAACCTGTAGCAGGACAAGAAGCAACAGTTTGAACTGGATATGGAACAATGGACTGGCTCAAAATTGCGAAAGGATTATTCAAGGCTGTATATTGTCACCCTGCTTATTTAACTTCCATGCAGAGTACATCATGCAAAATCCCAGGCTGGATGAAGTGCAAGCTGGAATCAAGATTGCTGGGAGAAGTATTGATAACCTCAGATATGCAGATGACATCACCCTTATGGCAGAAAGCAAAGAGGAACTAAAGAGCCTCTTGATGAAGGTGAAAGAGGAGAGTGAAAAAGCTGGCTTAAAACTCAGTATGAACCTAGAGCCTATTATACAGAATGAAGTCAGAAAGAGAAAGACAAATATCATATTTCAATGCATATATAGGGAATCTAGAAAAATGATACTGAAAAATTTATTTACAGGGCATCAGTGGAGAAACAGACATAGACAATAGACTTATGGACATGGGGAGAGGGGAGGAGAGGGTGAGATGGATGGAAAGAGTAACAAGGAAACTTACATTACCATATGTAAAATAGAGAGCCAATGGGAATTTTCTCAGGAAACTCAAAAAGGGCCTTTGTATCAACCTAGAGGGGTGAGATGGGGAGGGAGATGGGAGGGAACTTCAAATGGAAGGGATATATGTATACCTATGGCTGATTCATGCTGAAGTTTGACAGAAAACAGCAAAATTATATGAAGCAATTATCCTTCAATTAAAAAATTAAAAAATCAAGAAAAGAACAAAATTTCCAATATATTAAAAAAAACTCTCAACATTATAAAAATGAAGATTGTGGCATCTGGTCCCATCACTTTATGGCAAATAGATAGGGAAATGATAGAAAGAGCAACAGACTTTATTTTCTTGGGCTCCAAATTCACTGTGGATGGTGACTGTAGCATGAAAATAAGACACTTGTTCCTTGGAAGAAAAGCTATGACAAAAAAAGCAGAGACATCATTTTGCCAACAAAGATATATAGTCAAAGCTATGGTTTTTCCAGTTGTGATGTATGGATATGAGAGTTGGACCATAAAGAACGCTGAGCCCTGAAGAACTGATGCTTCTGAACTGTGGTGTTGGAGAAGACTCTTGAGAATCCCTTGGAAGTGCTAGCAGATCAAACCATTCAAATCTAAAAGAAATCAACCCTGAATATTCATTGGAAGGACTGATGCTGAAGCTCCAATCTATGGCCACCTAATGTGAAGCACTGACTCATTGGAAAAGACCCTGATGGTGGGAAAGATTAAGGGCAGGAGGAGAAGGGGGCAACAGAGGATGAGATAGCTGGAGAGCATCACCGACTCAATGGACACGAGTCGGAACAAACTCCGGGAGACAGTGAAGGAATGAATCGTGGTATGCTGCAGTCCATGGGGTCTCAAGAGTCAGACTTGACTTAGCAACTGAACAACACGTATAAATGCCATATCAGTTTTAGCCATTTATCCATGGATGGGCACTAAGGTTGTCTCCATGTCTTCTCTTTCATGAATGCTGCTGTCGTAAACATGGGACCACATGCATCTCTTTGATATCCTGTTTTCATTTCCTATAGGTATATACCGAGAGGTGGAATTGCTGGGTCTATGGTAGTTCTATCTTAAATTTTGAGGAACTTCTGTATTATTCTACATAGTAGCTGAAACAATTTATCTTTCCATCAAGGGTTCCTTTGGTGTACAAGAAGAGTTCCCTTTCCCACACATTCTCATTAACATGTTGCTTGTCTTCTGGATGATAGCCGTTCTGACAGGCATGAGGTTTTTCTCATTGTGGTTTTGACTTGTATTTCCCTGATGATTAGTGATGTTGAGCACCTTTTAATGTACTTAGACCACTTGGTTGTCTTCTTTGGAAAAATGTCTTTTTAGTTCCTCTGCCCAGTTTTTAGTTGGATCATTTGTTTTTTGTTGTTGAGTTGCAGGACTTCTTTATATATTTTGGATATTAAGCTCTAATCTTAAATATTGCTCACAAATGTTTTCTCCTATTGTGTAGGTTGCCTTTTCATTTAAATTGTTTCTTTCACTGTGCAGAAGCTTTTGAGATTAATGTCGAGATTAAGTCCTACTTGTTGCTTTTTTTTTTTTTTTTTTTTCTCCAACACCACAGTTTGAAAACATCAATTCTTTGGTGTTTAGCCTTCTTTATGGTCCAGTTCTCAAATCCACACATGACTACTGGAAAAACCATAGCTTTGACTATATGGACCTTGTCAGCAAGGTAATGTCTCTGCATTTTAATAAGCTGTCTAGGTTTGTCATAGCTTGTCCAAGGAGCAAGCATCTTTTAATTTCATGGCTGCAGTCACCATCTGCAGTGATTTTGGAGCCTGAGAAAATAGTCTGTCACTCTTTCCATCATTTCCCCATTTATTTACCATAAAGTGATGGGACCAGATGCCATGATCTTCATTTTTTGAACGTTGAATTTTTTCACACTCCTCTTTCACCTTCATCAAGAGGCTCTTTAGTCCCTGTTTGCTTTCTACAATAAGGATGGTGTCATCTGCATATCTGAGATTATTGATATTTCTCCTGGCAGTCTTGATTCCAGCTTGTGCTTCATCCAGCCCAGCAGTTTGCATGAGGTACTCTGCATAGAAGTTAAAGAAGCAGGTTGACAATGTACAGCCTTGATGTACTCCTTTCCCAATTTTGAACCAGTCTGTTGTTTCATGTCTGGTTCTGGCTGTTGCTTCTTTACCTGCATACAGGTTTCTCAGGAGGCAGGTAAGGTGATCTGGTATACCCATCACTTTAAGAATTTTCCATAGTTGATTGTGGTCCACACAGTCAAAGGCTTTAGCATAGTCACTGAAGCAAATGTTTTTCTGTAATTCTCTTGCTTTCTCTGTGATCCAACAGATGTTGGCAATTTGATCTTTGGTTCCTCTGCCTTTTCTAAATCCAGCTTGAACATCTGGAAGTTCTTGGTTCATGTACTGTGAAGCCTGGCTTGGAGAATTTTGAGCATTACTTTGTTACCATGTAAAATGAGTGCAGTTGTGTGGTAGTTTGAACATTCTTTAGAACTGCCCCTTTATCAAGTTAATTCCCTCCTATTGCTGGTTTGTTGAATAATTTTTATCATAACTTGGCAATGGGTCTTGTTAAATGAGTTTTCTACATACATTGAAGTACATCTTTTACAAAAGTCTTAACGTTAATTGTAGGGTAAGGAAGTTAACGAAGGCGAGGTTTGGAAAAAGAGCGAGACCAGCACTTTACAGGAAGAGATCACCTTTAATGAGGTGAGAAGGGGCAACAGTCAGATTAGTGAGCTGCTGCCCTAACCCAAGAAAAGAGTAAGTATATATAGGCATGTATGTGGAAATCTACTGTCTTAAAGGGGCCTGTTCCTCTCCACGGTTGTTCGGGTTAGTTATCTCTTAAATGGCTGGGGCGAGGAATTCTGGAGATCAGCCAGAGTCTGGGACCAGCTGGAAGCTGGGCATAATCAACCTTAGTGTCCCCCTTTTTTTCCTTAGGGTGAGAGAGTTCTTTGTTTTGCATAGAATGGTGGGGAGGACCTGGAGGGGAGTTTTAATTCCAGGCTATTTTGAGCTGTGCAACTTTCCTTCATTGATGAAATCATCTTTGTTCCCCTCTCCTTTCCTCTTTCTCTCAGAAACACACAGAACCAAAGTGTGCACGCTCAGTCATGTCTAACTCTTTGGGATTTAGACCCATGAACTGTAGCCCGCCAGGCTCCTCTGCCCCTGAGATCATCCCAGCAGGAATACTGGCCTGGGCTATTTCCTTCTCCAGGGGATCTTCCTGACCAGGGATCACACCTGCATGTCCTGCAGTGCCTGCACTGGACACACAGTGCAGCATGTATGCTCTGCTGCTGCTGCTAAGTCCCTTCAGTCGTGTCCGACCCTGTGCGACCCCATAGATGGCAGCACACCAGGCGCCCCTGTCCCTGGGGTCTGCAGGCAAGAGTACTGGAGTGGATTGCCATTTCCTTCTCCAGTGTATGCTCTACTGCAGTGCATACAGTGAGCCACCAGGAAAGTCCATACACACACAGAATCTCCCTGCAAACCAATTCAGTTCCATTCAGTTCAGTCACTCAGTCGTGTCCTACTCTTTGTGACCCCACAAATTGCAGCACGTCAGGCCTCCCTGTCCATCATCAACTCCTGGAGTTCACTCAGACTCACATCCATCGAGTCAGTGATGCCATCCAGCCATCTCATCCTCTGCCGTCCCCTTTTCCTCCTGCCCCCAATCCCTCCCAGCATCAGAGTCTTTCCCAATGAGTCAACTCTGCATGAGGTGGCCAAAGTACTGGAGTTTCAGCTTCAGCATCATTCCTTCCAAAGAAATCCCAGGGCTGATCTTCTTCAGAATGGACTGGTTGGATCTCCTTGCAGTCCAAGGGACTCTCAAGAGTCTTCTCCAACACCACAGTTCAAAAGCATCAATTCTTTGGCGCTCAGCTTTCTTCACAGTCCAACTCTCACATCCATAGATGACCACGGGAAAAACCATAGCCTTGACTAGACGGACCTTAGTCGGCAAAGTAATGTCTCTGCTTTTGAATATACTATCTAGGATGGTCATAACTTTTCTTCCAAGGAGTAAGCGTCTTCTAATTTCATGCTTGCAGTCACCATCTGCAATGATTTTGGAACCCCCCAAAATAAAGTCTGACACTGTTTCCACTGTTTCCCCATCTATTTTCCATGAAGTGATGGGACTGGATGCCATGATCTTCGTTTTCTGAATGTTGAGCTTTAAGCCAACTTTTTCACTCTCCTCTTTCACCTTCATCAAGAGGCTTTCTAGTTCCTCTTCACTTTCTGCCACAAGGGTGGTGTCATCTGCATATCTGAGGTTATTGATATTTCTCCCAGCAATCTTGATTCCAGCTTATGTTTCTTCCAGTCCAGCGTTTCTCATGATGTACTCTGCATATAAGTTAAATAAGCAGGGTGATAATAGACAACCTTGATGTACTCCTTTTCCTATTTGGAACCAGTCTGTTGTTCCATGTCTAGTTGTAACTGTTGCTTTCTGACCTGCATACAGATTTCTCAAGAGGCAGATCAGGTGGTCTGGTATTTTTTTCCTTAGGGTGAGAGAGTTCTTTGTTTTGCATAGAATGGTGGGGAGGACCTGGAGGGGAGTTTTAATTCCAGGCTATTTTGAGCTGTGCAACTTTCCTTCATTGATGAAATCATCTTTGTTCCCCTCTCCTTTCCTCTTTCTCTCAGAAACACACAGAACCAAAGTGTGCACGCTCAGTCATGTCTAACTCTTTGGGATTTAGACCCATGAACTGTAGCCCGCCAGGCTCCTCTGCCCCTGAGATCATCCCAGCAGGAATACTGGCCTGGGCTATTTCCTTCTCCAGGGGATCTTCCTGACCAGGGATCACACCTGCATGTCCTGCAGTGCCTGCACTGGACACACAGTGCAGCATGTATGCTCTGCTGCTGCTGCTAAGTCCCTTCAGTCGTGTCCGACCCTGTGCGACCCCATAGATGGCAGCACACCAGGCGCCCCTGTCCCTGGGGTCTGCAGGCAAGAGTACTGGAGTGGATTGCCATTTCCTTCTCCAGTGTATGCTCTACTGCAGTGCATACAGTGAGCCACCAGGAAAGTCCACACACACACAGAATCTCCCTGCAAACCAATTCAGTTCCATTCAGTTCAGTCACTCAGTCGTGTCCTACTCTTTGTGACCCCACAAATTGCAGCACGTCAGGCCTCCCTGTCCATCATCAACTCCTGGAGTTCACTCAGACTCACATCCATCGAGTCAGTGATGCCATCCAGCCATCTCATCCTCTGCCGTCCCCTTTTCCTCCTGCCCCCAATCCCTCCCAGCATCAGAGTCTTTCCCAATGAGTCAACTCTGCATGAGGTGGCCAAAGTACTGGAGTTTCAGCTTCAGCATCATTCCTTCCAAAGAAATCCCAGGGCTGATCTTCTTCAGAATGGACTGGTTGGATCTCCTTGCAGTCCAAGGGACTCTCAAGAGTCTTCTCCAACACCACAGTTCAAAAGCATCAATTCTTTGGCGCTCAGCTTTCTTCACAGTCCAACTCTCACATCCATAGATGACCACGGGAAAAACCATAGCCTTGACTAGACGGACCTTAGTCGGCAAAGTAATGTCTCTGCTTTTGAATATACTATCTAGGATGGTCATAACTTTTCTTCCAAGGAGTAAGCGTCTTCTAATTTCATGCTTGCAGTCACCATCTGCAATGATTTTGGAACCCCCCAAAATAAAGTCTGACACTGTTTCCACTGTTTCCCCATCTATTTTCCATGAAGTGATGGGACTGGATGCCATGATCTTCGTTTTCTGAATGTTGAGCTTTAAGCCAACTTTTTCACTCTCCTCTTTCACCTTCATCAAGAGGCTTTCTAGTTCCTCTTCACTTTCTGCCACAAGGGTGGTGTCATCTGCATATCTGAGGTTATTGATATTTCTCCCAGCAATCTTGATTCCAGCTTATGTTTCTTCCAGTCCAGCGTTTCTCATGATGTACTCTGCATATAAGTTAAATAAGCAGGGTGATAATAGACAACCTTGATGTACTCCTTTTCCTATTTGGAACCAGTCTGTTGTTCCATGTCTAGTTGTAACTGTTGCTTTCTGACCTGCATACAGATTTCTCAAGAGGCAGATCAGGTGGTCTGGTATTCCCATCTCTCTCAGAATTTTCCACAGTTTATTGTGATCCACACAGTCAAAGGCTTTGGCATAGTCAGTAAAGCAGATATACATGTTTTTCTGGAACTCTCTTGCTTTTTTGATGATCCAGCAGATGTTGGCAATTTGATCTCTGAGTTTATGGTAATTCAGCTCGGGTTTCAGTATATCCCCTTTCACTTAGTTTCTCTCTTGGCTACATGCAGAAGTGCTCCTCTTCAAGGACTATTAACTCTCTGACTTCACATCACATGATTAGACCCCCATTTCAATTGCTTGTGTGTAATTATCAGGGAGTGTGGCTTGAGTGTGTCTGGTGCTTGATGCACCTGGTCTTCCTTCAAGCTAGTGTAGATTGTTGCTCGTTTACTGGATTCTTTTCTTGAGTGGTCATTAGCTTACAGAAATCTCCCACATTCCCTTAAAATGTTACAGAGCCCATGTTCCTTCTTGCAGCAGGACAGGTCAATAAGCTGGGAGACTAGCAGTTGGAACAAGCAATAATGACTTGAATTGGAATGTTAGTAAATCAAGAAGATAAAGACTAGCATCTCAAAAGAGCCATCTTCTCTGAGTCCCAATTTGGGGTCCTTTTATATACAAAAGGGAAAAGGGGAGGGGCCACTGTGGCATGAACCAATGGTTGAGCAGGACCACTATTGGTTGCTGGGTGACAGTTGTTTACTAACTGGTCATGTGCTTGGGGGATGGACCCACTGCACATGACCCGTTAGCCAGTGGCTAAGCAAGGTTTCTATACCTGGTGCCTACCTCACTGCCACTGCACCCTGAGCACAAGGGTGTGAATGATTCCAGAAAGTGCCAGGGCCAAAGAAGTACCCAGCTGCCCCAGCAACGATATCCTCCAGCCCTGGTGGGAGGAGCATGCGCGTGGCAGAGGCCACGATGGCCATGGAGAGGCAGCTGACGCTCCTGTCAGCTGTGATCACTGTCTGAGGCGGCAGGCCCCATGGCTCAGCCTGCCACTGGCTGCACCAGCCAGCCTGTGAGGGCTGCGTTGGCCCCAGAGCTGGTGCCCCAGCTGGCGCTCCCACCTGCCTCCCTGTGCCGTGGTTGGGTGCAGGCAGGAGTGGGCTGGTCTGGTGGGCTAGGTGCAGCTGCCCTTGGAAAGGTGTGGTAAAGTGACCCCTGCCACAGTGGAGCATGCGGCTGGTGCCAGGCTCGAAGGGCCATCAAGCCTCAGATTCAGGCTGCGAAGGCCACCGCCACAGAAATTCCCTCCAGTCTTCAGCTCCTAGTGGGTTTTCTCAAACAACCAATTAGTCTACTATATCCCTATTATGTCCAGTGGCCTAGAGACCACACTGATTTTTTTTTCATTTTTGCCACAGACAAAGAGGGTTGGTTTCCCACCCTTTCAGATCTCCTCAGTGGTGCAGTATGAGAATTTCCTGGTCTTCCCTGGGGAGGATGTCTGAGAGTGTAACAGAGCCCAGTGGGTGCATTCCACAGCGTGCAGCCGTTGCTGTGCGTCATTAGGGCTCACCCTGGCACCAGGCAGTGAGTTCTGCTCAGCCATTGGTGGATGCTTCACTGGCCCTGCCCACTGGCCAGCAGCTGCCAATGCGTGCCTGTTAGTGGTCCTGCTCAGCCACTGGACAGCACAGCAGTGGGCCTCAATCACAGGCAACCAGCTATTAAGAGACAATGAGTGAGGGGATTCAGGCAATAGTAGAGTTGTGGTCGTGAACAGGAGAGTGAGGTGAGAGGTGGATGCCAGCCTTCTCCCTGAGGCCCTCCCACCCAGCCTTGGGCCAGCGGGTGAGCTGGGGAGAGCCTAAAGAATAGTCTGGGGGTTGTGTCCTGAGGGGCTCTGGAGCCCTAACCAAGGCCACCCATCAGCCTTGGCCCATGTCTTGAGGCATCGGTGAACTTCTCCTCCATCTTTGTCTCTGTGACCTCTTAGCCGACGTGGTCTGCTTGGGTCACAGTCTGTGGGACCTGATCTCCCCCAACTCTGGGCAGCCTGAGGAGCCTGATGGCCGGTTGGATTGGGTGCCTGGCTCCTTCAGTGATGACAGCTGGGTAGAGGCTGGGGACCTGGCCCTGAGGGAGCTGCCAGCTGGCATCTGCATCCTCTTAGCCAGGATCAGGATTTGGAGGGTGAGAGTTGTATCTTAGGACCTTCCCCTTTCTTATCAGGACAAAGAATAACATTTGTGTGGTAGAGATTTACATCATTACTTGATCTGACCCCAAGAACAAAGGATCTGACACCAAAAACTTTGTAACAACTAACCATGCCTCTCCCTCACCTTTTGTTTTTAAAGGGTCTTGCCAAAAGCTTTCAGTAACTTTGGGGTTCTTAGGGCATGAGCCAGCGATCTCCTTGTATGAACTTCTAATAAACCTTTCTCTGTTCCAGACTCCTCAATGCTTTAATATTGATTGGCCTCACTGTATGTTGGGGACATGGACTTGTGATTCGGTAACAAGGACAGAGAATAACATTCATTTGGTAGAGATTTACAGGAACGTCATTATCTGACCATGACCTGGCTTCAGGAACAATGGATCTGACACCAGCAGCAACAACTAACCACACCCTTCCCTCATCTTTTTGCTTTAAAAGGACTTGCTGAAAGCTCCCAGTAACGTTAGGGGTTTTAAGGCATGAGCCACCCATCTCTTTGCATGCTCCTGTAATAAACCTTTCTCTGTTCCAAACTTCAGTGCTTTAGTATTGTTTGGCCCCAATGTGCATCAGGCACATGGACTTGTGGTATTTGGTGACAAGAGTTGCTATACTTACGGGCAAGCATTATAAACTGCCCAGAACACTTTGTCTGCTTTGATTCAACATCTTTGACCAGATAGATGTCATTTGATATTTGAAACGATACATTCCAAAGTCATAATATGAAAAACAATGTACAAAGCACCTTACAATTCTGCTCATTTCTCATGCTAGTAAGGTTATGCTCAAAATTCTTCAAGCTAGGCTTCAGCAGTGTGTGAATTGAGAACTTCCAGGTGTATAAGCTGAATTTAGAAAAAGCAGAAGAACCAAAAATCAAATTGCTGTGTCTGCTGGATCATAGAGAAAGCAAGGGAATTCCAGAAAAACGTCCATTTCTGCTTTATTTTCACCTTTGACTGTGTGAATCACAACAAACTGTGGAAAATTCTTAAAGAGATGGAAATACCAGACCACCTTACCTGTCTCATGAGATACCCGTATGCAGGTCAGGAAGCAATAGTTAGAATCACACATGGAACAATGGACTGGTTCAAAATACAGTGTGTCCAGGCTGTATATTGTCACCCTGCCTATTTAACATATATGCAGAGTGCATCATGTGAAATACTGGGCTGGATGAATCACAAGGTAGACTCAAGATTGTTGAGAGAACTATCATTAACCTCCGGTATGCAGATGATACCACGCTAATGGCACAAAATGAAGAGGAGCGTCTTGATGACGGTGAAAGAGAAGGCAAAATCTGGCTTAAAATATAACATTCAAGAAACTAAGATCATGGCATCTGGTCCCTTCACTTCATGACAAATAGATGGGGAAACAATGGAAACAGTGACAGATTTTCTTTTTCTGGGCTCCAAAATCACTGTGGATGGTAACTGCAGCCATGAAATAAAAAGACACTTGCTCCTTGGAAGGAAAGTGGTGACCCACCTAGACAGTGTACTAAAAAACAGAGAGTATTACTTTTTCAACAAAGGTTCATATAGTAAAAGCTATGGCCTTTACAGTAGCCATGTGTGGATGTGAGAGTTGGATCATAAAGAAGCCTGAGCAGCAAAGAATTGATGCTTTCCAACTGTGGTGCTGGAGAAGATGCTTGAGAGTCCCTTGGAGAGCAAGGAGGTCCAATCAGTCAATCTGAAAGAAAATCAGCCCTGAATATTCATTAGAAGGATTGATGCTGAAGCTCAGTCTTTGGCCACCTGATGCAAAGAGCTGACTCACTGGAAAAGACCCTGATGCTAGGAAAGATCGAGGGCAAGAGGAGAACGGGGTGACAGAGGATGAGATGGTTCCTACTGGCATAAAAGGAGATACTATTGGCATAAGATGAGGAGATAGAGGACAGGCAGGAAAAGTAGTCACAGACGTCCCCTACAGGATAGCATCACCTACTCAGTGGACATGAGTTTGAGCCAACTGTGAAAGATAGTGAAGGACAGAGAAGCCTGGCGTGCTGCAGTCTATGGGGTTGCAAAGATTTGGACACAACTTAATGACTCAAAAACAACAGCAACAACCACAACATAAATTTTGGGATTATTCTAATTCTGTGAAAAATGTCAGGGTAATTTGATAGGAATTGCATTAAATCTGTAGATTGCTTTGGGTAACATGGCCATTTTAACAATATTAATTCTTCCAGTCAAAGAGCTTGGGATATCTTTCCATTTCTTTAAGTCATCTTCAATTTCCTTTATCAGTGTTTTATAGTTTTCAGTGTATAAGTCTTTCATCTTTTTTCATGTTTATTCTGAAGTATTTTTTAAAGTAATTTTCAAAGGGATTTAAAAAATACTTTTCTGATATTTCATTGTTAGTTTAAAAAATGGAAGTGATTTCTGTATGTTAATCGTGTACCCTCTTACCTTGTTGGATTTGTTTATCAATTCTAGCAGTTTTTGTCTGGAGTCCTGAGGATTTCCCGCATACAGTATCATGTCTTCTGCATATAATGACAGTTTTACCTCTTTCCTTGGATATCTTCCTTTTTTTTTTTTTTTTTTTTTTGTCTGATTGCTATGACCTGGACATCCAGTACCATGTTGAATAGAAGTGGTGAATTGGGAATCCTGTCCTACTCCAGATTTTAGTGGGAAAGCTTTCAACTTTTCACCACTGAGTATTATTTTGGCTGGGGATTGTCATAAATGACTTTTATTATGTCATGTTCCTTCTATACCTGCTTTGGTAGTAGTTTTTATCATGAATGTATGTTGAGTTTTTACAAATGTTTTCTCCTGCATCTATTGAGGTGATCACGTGGTTTTTATTTTTGGTAATGTGGTGTGTCACATTGCCTTGCATACACTAAACCACCCTTGTGACCCTGTGATGACTCTAACTTGATCGTGGTGTATGATCTTTTATTTTTCATCTACACTCATAAATATATTGGCCTGTAATTTTCCTTTTAGTCTTTGTCTGCACTTGGTATCAGGGTGATGGTGGCTTCATAGAATGACTTTGGGAGTATCCCCTTCTTTTTGACGTTTTGAAAGAGTTGGAGATGAATCAGGATACATTCTCTGTAGAACTAGTAGAATTCCCCAGTGAAGCCATCTAGTCCTCGACTTTTGTTTGCAGGGAGTTTCTTTCTTATTTCACTTCTAGCTATTGGTCTGTTCAAATTATCTATTTCTTTTTGATTCAGCTTGTTGTACTACATGTTTCTAGAAACTTTTTCATTTCTTCTAGGTTGTCCAATTTTTTGGCATAGAGTTGTTTATGGTATTCTCTTTTGGTTTTTGTATTTCTGTGGTCAGTACTTCTAATTTTTAAAAAAGCCATTGATTTGGATATTTTATGCTTATCTTTTATTTGATCACATCACACAGGACATGTGGTCTTAGGTCCCCAGCCAGAGACTGAACCCCTGCCCCCTGCACTGGGAGCTCTGGGCCTTATCCACTGGCTTGCAGTCTTCAGTACCTCTAATTTTAATCGAAGATAAAGTTTGCATTTTTGCTCCTTATTGCTTTGGAATGATTTTTGAGAAAAGGCAAAATATTATCTTTATCACACTATTATAGAACATTAAATGTCTTATTGTTTTTGAGTAAATAATTGAAGGTATATTTCACAGGAAACAAAAACTCCTTAAAATGATAGCCTCCAAAAGTCTGTGCTGTGCTAAGTCTCTTCAGTTGTGTCCAACTCTTTGCGACCCCATGGACTGTAGCCTGCCAGGCTCTTCTGTCCATGGTATTCTCCAGGCAAGAATACTAGAATGGATTGCCATTTCCTTCTCCAGGGTGTCCTCTTGACCGAGGTACTGAACCCAAGTCTCTTGCATTGGCAGGTAGACTCTTCACCACTGGTGCCACCTCTTCCAACAACACGAGAGGAGACTCTACACATGGACGTCACCAGATCCTCAATACGGGAACCAGATTGATTTATATTCTTTGCAGCCAAAGATGGAGAAGCTCAACACAGTCAGCAAAAACAAGACCTGGAGCTGACTAAGGCTCAGATCATGAACTCCTTATTGCCAAATTCAGAGGTAAATTGAAGAAAGTAGGGAAAACCACTAGACCTTTCAGGTATGACCTAAATCAAATCCCTTACAATTCTACAGTGGAAGTGATAAACAGATTCAAGAGATTAGATCTGATAGAGTGCCTGAAGAACTATGGACAGAGGTTTGTGACATTGTACAGGAGGCAGGGATAAAGACCATCCCCAAGAAAAAGAAATGCCAAACGGCAAAATGGTTGTCTGAGAAGCCTTACAAATAGCTGAGAAAAGAAGAGAAGCAAAAGCAAAGGAGTAAAGGAAAGTATACCCATTTGAATGCAGAATTCCAAAGAATAGCAAGGACAGATAAGAAAACCTTCCTCAGTGATCAGGGCAAAGAAATAGAGGAAAACAGAATGTGAAAGACTAGAGATCTCTTCAAGAAAATTAGAGATACCAAGTGAACATTTCATGCAAAGCTGGGCACAATAAAGAAAAGAAATGGTATGGACCTAACAGAAGCAGAATGTGCTAAGAAGAGGTGACAGGAATACACAGAAGAACTATACAAATAAGATACAAATGATCATGATGGTGCGATCACTCACCTAGAGCCAGACATCCTGGAGGGCAAAGTCAAGTGGACCTTAGGAAGCATCATTACGAACAAAGCTAGTGGAGGTGATGGAATTTCAGTTGTTCAGTTCAGTTCAGTTCAGTCACTCAGTCGTGTCTGACTCTTTGTGACCCCGTGAATCGCAGCACGCCAGGCCTCCCTGTTCATTACCATCTCTTGGAGTTCACTCAGACTCACGTCCATCGAGTCCGTGATGCCATCCAGCCATCTCATCCTCTGTTGTCCCCTTCTTCTCCTGCCCCCAATCCCTCCCAGCATCAGAGTCTTTTCCAATGAGTCAACTCTTCGCATGAGGTGGCCAGAGTACTGGAGTTTCAGCTTTAGCATCATTCCTTCCAAAGAAATCCCAGGGCTGATCTTCTTCAGAATGGACTGGTTGGATCTGCTTGCAGTCCAAGGGACTCTCAAGAGTCTTCTCCAACACTATAGTTCAAAAGCATCAATTCTTCAGCACTCAGCCTTCTTCACAGTCCAACTCTCACATCCATACATGACCACAGGAAAAACTGTAGCCTTGACTGGAAGGACCTTAGTCAGCAAAGTAATGTCTCTGCTTTTGAATATGCTATCTAGGTTGGTCATAACTTTTCTTCCAAGGAGTAAGCGTCTTTTAATTTCATGGCTGCAGTCACCATCTGCAGTGATTTTGGAGCCCCCCAAAATAAAGTCTGACACTGTGTCCACTGTTTTCCCATCTATTTCTCATGAAGTGATGGGACCGATGCCATGATCTTCTTTTTCTGAATGTTGAGTTTTAAGCCAACTTTTTCACTCTCCTCTTTCACCCTTTAGCTCCTCTTCACTTTCTGCCATAAGGGTGGTGTCATCTGCATATCTGAGGTTATTGATATTTCTCCTGGCAATCGAGTTATTTCAAATCCTAAAAGATGATGCTGTGAAAGTGCTGCAGTCAATATGCCAGCAAATCTGGAAAACTCAGCTGTGGCCACAGGATTGGAAAAGGTCAGTTTTCATTCCAATCCCAAAGAAAGGCAGTGTTAAAGAATGTTCAAATCACCACACACTAGCAGAGTAATGCTCAAAATTCTCCAAGCCAGGTTTCAACAATACATGAACCGTGAACTTCCAGATATTCAAGCTGCATTTAGAAAAGGCAGAGGAACCAGAGATCAAATTGCTAACATCTGCTGGATCATCAAAAAATCAAGAGAGTTCCAGAAAAACATCTATTTCTGCTTAATTGACTATGCCAAAGCCTTTGACTGTGTGGATCACAAGAAAATGTGGAAAATTCTGAAAGAGATGGGAATACCAGATCACATGACCTGCCTCTTGAGAAACCTGTATGCAGGTCAAGAAGCAACAGTTAGAACTGGACATGGAACAACAGGCTGGTTCCAAATAGGAAAAGGAGTATGTCAAGGCTTTATATTTTCACCCTGCTTATTTAACTTATATGTAGAGTACATCATGAGAAATGCTGGGCTGGATGAAGCACAAGCTGGAATCAAGATTGCCAGGGGAAATATCAACAACCTCAGCTATGCATGACACCACCTTATGACAGAAATTGAAGAAAGACTAAAGACTTTCTTGATGAAAGTGAAAGAAGAGAGTGAAAAAGTTGGCTTAAAACTGAACATTCAGGAAACTAAGATCATGGCATCTGGTCCCATCACTTCATGGGAAATAGATGGGGAAACAGTGTCAGACTATTTTTTTGGGCTCCAAGATCACTGCGGATGGTGGCTGCAGCCATGAAATTAGAAGACACTTACTCCTTGGAAGAAAAGTTATGACCAACCTAGATAGTATATTCAAAAGCAGAGACATTACTTTGCCGACTAAGGTCCGTCTAGTCAAGGCTATGGGTTTTTCTGTGGTCATGTATGGATGTGAGAGTTGGACTGTGAAGAAGGCTGAGTGCTGAAGAATTGATGCTTTTGAACTGTGGTATTGGAGAAGACTTTCTTTTTCGGGGCTCCAAAATCACTGCAGATGGGACTGCAGCCATGAAATTAAAAGACATTTGCTCCTTGGAAGAAAAGTTATGGCCAATATAGACAGCATATTGAAAAGCAGAAACATTAGTTTATGAACAAAAGTCCATCTAGTCAAAGTTATGGTTTTTCCAGTAATAATGGATGAATGTGAGAGTTCAACTATAAAGAAACCTGAGCACTGAAGAATTGATGCTTTTGAACTGTGGTGTTGGAGAAGACTCTTGAGAGTCCCTTGGAGTGCAAGGAGATCCAACCAGTCCACCCTAAAGGAAATCCTGAATATTCATTGGAAATACTGATGCTAAAGCTGAAACTCCAATACTGATTGTATTGGAGCCTCTTGATGAAAGTGAAAGAGGAGAGTGAACAAGTTGGCTTAAAACTCAACATTCAGAAGACTAAGATCATGGCATCTTGTCCCATCTGGACCTGACTCATTGGAAAGGACCTTGATGCTGGGAAAGATTGATGGTGGGTGGAGAAGGTGATGGCAGAGGAAAAGATGGTTGGATAGCATCACCAACACAATGGGCATGAGTCTGAGTAAGCTCTGGGAGTTGGTGATGGACAAGGAAGCCTGGTGTGCTTCAATCCATGGTGTGGAAAAGAGTCAGACATGACTGACCAACTGAACTGAATGAAGCACCACCTGGGAAGTCCGAAAAGTCTGAGTTCACTAATTGGCTGGGAAGTGGAGATGATAATGAGAAGGTGGTATATCACTGGGAATAGTGCTGTAAGCTTTTCTGAACATGTTGGTAACAGGTCCTTTTCTTCCACAGTCACTTCTGTTTTTATCCAACTCTCTTTTCCTCTTCATTTTCTGGCTCTTAGTTAAAGTGATTTTTCCCCCTACTCTCTCCTTTTATTTCTAATCTTTTAAAGAATACTCCTAAATTTTAACTTATATTTAATTTTATATTTTTGAAATGAAACCTCAACATAGTCACCATCACTATCGTTTTTTTTTTTTTCATCACAGCACTGAAAGGTTACACAGCACATATACATAAGAAGTCCAGTTTGTATGGGGATTCTAGCAGTTTATGGAGGTTTTCCTGGCATAATAGGACCTCTTGCATGCTCAAAAGTGAATTGGTGGTCTCCAAACTTAAATTACCATACCATCTGACACTATTTCATGTGTTTTGTTGTTGTTGTTGTTTATTTCCCCCAATAGAATGTAAGTTCTACAAAAATAGGCCTTTTAACTCTTTGTCCATTATCCCTGAAGTCTACAACAGTTTCTGGCATGTGTTAGCCACTCTATAATGATTTTCTGAACTAACTGAATGAGTAGACTAAGGCAAGACCCTTACAATGTTTGAATTACTCCCTGAAGTTCTTTCACCGATCTTATTATCTACAATTTGTGTCCCTTTTGTAAACATAAACATTATAGATGCTATTGTTTATCATCTGGAGTTGATTTATTTCACCAGTTTCTATGCTGTCAGTGATCTCTTATATCCCAACCCTTCACTTTATCTTCATCTTGCTGAAGTATACCCTTCAGTAAATCTTTCAATGAGGTTTTAGGGTAAACTGTTAGTTTTCATATGTCTGAAAAGAATATATCTTCCATTTTTAAATGACTGAAGGGTATAATGGTTTCTAGTCATACTTTTTCCCTGTACAATTTGAGGGCACTGCTTAGTATTTGCCAACATATATTGCTGCTGAAGACAAATCTACTTTCAATGTAATTATTATTTTACAGTAGATGACATGTTCTTTCTGAGATTTGAAATTTTGTCTTTGGTTGGTTGGAGGTTTGCTTTGACCTTTCTAGGAGAAAATTGATTGATTTATATTGCCTAGCACTTGTTACATGTTTTCAAGCATGTAACAAGATAGTTCATATCTTTCTTTGATCTGGATGTTCCCAGATGTGATCTGATGCTCTACCATTTCCTTAGGCTTCTCCTGTAGAAAGCCTCACAAATGGCAATCTCACAGTCTGTTCTCTGTCTCATATGACTTCTCTTCCCAATGTAAAAACAGTTTCTCTTTCTTTAATGGGATATGATCTCAGTGAGTTTCTTAGCACTATCATTCAGATTAGTAATGGTCTCTTGATTTGTGTCCTTCTAAAATCACTTGCTTATAGGATTTTTCTTTTTAATCTCAGTGATGGTATATATTTCAAATCTTTATAGGTGCTAAACCTGATTATTATTAAATCATTTATTTTTTTAAGCTTTTTATCTTATATTAAGGTATAGTAAACAGCGTGCCTGAAGAACTATGGACTGAGGTCTGTAATATTGTACAGGAGGCAGTAAGCAAAACCTCCCAAAGAAACAGAAAAGCAAGAAGGCAAAGTGGTTATCTGAGGAGGCTTTACAAATAGCTGAAGAAAGAAGAGACATGGAAAGCAAGGGAGAATGGGAAAGGTACATCCAACTAAACGCAGAATTCCAAAAAACAGGCAAGGAGAGACAAGGAGGCCTTCTTCAGTGAACAGTGCATAAAACTAGAAGAAAACAGCATAAGAGGAAAGACTAGAGATCTCTTCAGGAAAATTGGAAATATCAAGGGAACATTTCACCCAAAGATGGGCACAATGAAGGTGAGGAGCAGGAGAGACCTAGTAGACACTGAAGAGAGCAAGAAGAGATGGAAAGAATACACGGAAGAACTGTACAAAAAGAGATCCTAATGAGCCAGATAACTCTGATGGTGCGGTCAGTCACCCAAAGTCTCATGTTTTGGGGTGTGAAGTCAAGTGGGCCTTAGGAAGCACTGCTGTTAATAAAGCGAGTGGATGTAATGGAATGCCAGCAGAGTTGTTCAGAACTTCAATGCATGATGCCATCAAGGTGTTGCACTCAATATGTCATCAAATCTGGAAAACTTAGCAGTGGCCACAGGACTTCAAATGGTCAATCCTCATCCCAGTTCCCAAGAAGGATAGTATTAAAGAATTTTCTAACCATCAGACAATTGCACTCACCTTCCATGCTAGTAAGGTCATGTTTAAAATCTTGCATACTAGGCTTCAGCATTATGCAAACCAGGAACTTCTAAATGTCCAATCTGGGCTTAGAAAGGGCAGAGGAACCAGAGATCAAATTGTCAACATTTGCTGGATCTTAGAGAAAGCAAGGGAATTCCAGAAAAACATATACCTATGTTTTATTGACTATGCTAAAGCCTTTGACTATGTGGATCATAACAAACTGTGGAAAGCCCTTAAAGAGATGGGAATACCAGACCATCTTACCAGTCTCCTGAGAAACCTGTATGTAGGTCAAGAAGCAACAGTTAGAACCCTAGAGAAGGCAATGGCACCCCACTCCAGTACCCTTGCCTGGAGAATCCCATGGACAGAGGAGCCTGGTAGGCTGCAGTCCATGGGGTTGCTAAGAGTTGGACCCAACTGAACAACTTCACTTTCACTTTTCACTTTCATGCATTGGAGAAGGAAATGGCAACTCACTCCAGTATTCTTGCCTGGAGAATCCCAGGGCTGGGGGAGCCTGGTGGGCTGCCGTCTATGGGGTCGCACAGAGTCGGACACGACTGAACCGACTTAGCAGTAGCAGCAGCAGCAGCAGCAGCAAGGAACAACTGATTGGTTCAAGATTGAGAAAGAAAGGAGTACAACAGGGCTGTCTGCTGTTATCCTGTTTGTTTAACCTATACGCTGAGAACATCATGAGAAATGCTGGGCTGGATGAGTTATAAGCTGGAATCAAGATAGGCAGGAGAAACATCAACCACTTCAGGTATGTGAGTGATACCACTCTACTAATGACAGAAAGTGAAGAGGAACTAAAGAGCTTCTTGATGAGGATGAAGGAGGAGCATGAAAGCTGGCTTAAAACTGAATATTAAAAAAACTAAGATCATGGCATCCAGCCCCATTACTTCATGGCAAATAGAAGGGAAAGGTGGAAGTAGTGACAGATTTCCTTTTCTTGGGCTCTAAAATCACTCCGGATTCTGACTGCAGCCATGAAATCAGATGATTGCTGCTTGGCAGGAAAGCTACGACAAACCTAGATAATGTGTTGAGAAGCAGAGACATTACTCTGCTGACAGAAGTCCATACAGTCAAGGCTGTGGTCTTCCCAGTGGTCACATACGCTTGTGAGAGCTGGACAGTAGAGAAAGCAGAGCAACAAAGAATTGATGCCTTCAAACTGTGGTGCTGGAGGACTCCTGAAATTCCCTTGGACAGCAAGGAGAGCGAAGCAATCTTAAGGAAAATCAACCCTGAATATTTGTTGGAAGGACTGATGCTGAAGTTGAAGCGCCAAAATTTTGGTCATCTGATGTGAACAGTTGACTCATTGGAAAAGTCCCTGATGCTGGGAAAGATTGAGGGCAGAAGGAGAAGAGGGCGTCAGAGGATGAGATGGCTGGATGACATCACAGATGCAATGGACACGAACTTGCATGTTCCTTGTAAACTTTGGGAGAGGGTGAGGGACAGGGTGGCCTGGCGTGCTGCAGTCCATGGGGTCTCTATGAGTCAGATACGACTGGGCAACTGAACAACAGCAGCAATAAATAGTTGATTAACAATATTGTGGTAGTTTCAGGTGTACAGCGTAGTGATTCAGGTATACTTGTACACATGTTTATTCTTTCTGAGATTCTTTTCTTACTTTGGTTGTTATATAATATTGAGCAGAGTTCGTGATGCTGTACAGTAGGTTCTTGTTAGTTACCCATTTGAAATAAAGCAGTGTGAACTATATTCACACTGTACTATATATATCAATCTCAAATTCCCTAGCTATCCCTCCCCACCCCCTTCCCTGGTGCCTGTAAGTTCATTTTCTAAGTCTGTGAATCTGCTTCTGTTTTATAAAGAAGTTCATTTGTATCATTTCTCTTTAGATTCAACGTGTAAGTCTCAGGTTGTTTCCTTTCTCCCTGGTTCTTGTTTTACTATAGCAAAGATTTGGGATGACAGACTAGTTGTAGCTCAAGCAGGCAGGATTAAGCAGGCTGCAGATAGTACACTCACAAGATGTGAGAGCAGGCTGACCCTGCTGGAGGCCCCCTCACCCCTCTTGGCTTCCTTTGTTATACTTTCTGTCTCCTTCTCTTGGTGGTTCCTGGGGCCTGATTGGTTCGGCACCATGCAAAATAGGGCTGTGTCCACCACCTATCAGAGAGAGGGATGCAAGTAGGGCATATGCTCAAGGCCAGTCAGGGAAGCTGATTTGTCTGGACCTGGTTTCCTGCCAGAGGTTCTCACTCTGGTTCTTGGTTTCTTTTTTCACAGGCTGCTGCTGGTTTTTTTTTTCCCATCTGGCTGCCACTTTCTCTAGCCATCATCTTGGAGTCCTTTTCTATTCTACCTGCATAACATAAGTGATATGATATGATGTTTTTCTTTCTCTGACTTAGTGTGATAATCCCTAGATTCATCCATTTTGCAGCAAATGACACTATTTCCTTCTTTTTAATGGCTGAGTGATATTCCACTGTATATATGAACCCATCTTTATTCATTTCTCTGTTGATGAACATTTAGGTTGCTTATATATCTGGGCTATTTGTAAATAGTGCTGCGGTGAACACTGGGGTGCATGTATTTTTTGGATCAATTTTTTCTCCAGATAAATGCACAGGAGTGGGATTGCACCATCATCCAGAAGCTCTATTTTCAGTTCTTTAAGGAGCCTCAATACTGTTCTCCATAGTGGCTATACCAATTTACACTCACCAACAATATAAGAGGGTTCCCTTTCTCCATGCCCTCTCCAGTATTTACTGTTTGTGGATTTTTTTGGTAATAGCCATTTTTACTGTTGTGATATCTCATTGTAGTTTTGATTTGCATTTCACTAATAATTAACAGTGCTGAACATCTTTTCACATGCCTCCTGGCCATCTATATGTTTTCTTTGCAGGGATGTCTGTTTACATCTTCTGCCTGTTTTTTGATTGATCCTGTTGAGTGTTGTTAGCTGTTTGTAAATTTTGGAGACTAATCCCTGTTTGCCACATGATTTGCAAACATTTTCTACCAATCTGTGAGTTGTCTTTTCATTTTGTTTATCATTTTGTTTGCTATGTAAAAGCTTTTGAGTTTCATTAAGTCCCATTTGTTTATTTCCATTACTCGAGGAGACAACTGCAATTTTTGTCACAGAGTGTTTTGCCAGTTTTTCTCTAAGAGTTATATAGTTTCTAGTCTCATGTTTAGGTCTTTAATCTATTTTAAGCTTATTTTTGTGTATGGTGTCAGGAAATGTTATAATTCCATCTTTTCTACATATAGCTAGCTGTCCAATTTCCCTAGCATCATTTATTGAAGACACTTTCTTTTTCCCATTGTATCATCTTTCCTCCTTTGTTGTAGATTAATTGACCATAGGTGCAGGGGTTCATTTCTGAGCTTTCTATCCTGTTCCATTGACTTATATTTCTGTTTTTTTGATGTGTGTGTGTGTGTGTGAGTACCATATTGTTCTGATGACTATAACTTTGTAGTTTAGTCTGAAGTCAGTGAGCCTGATTCCTTCAACTGCATTTTTCTTTCTCAAGATTGCTTTGAATATTCAGGGTCTTTTGGTTTCAAATAAATTTTAAGATTTTTTAATTCTAGTTCTGTGAAAAATTCCATTTGGTCATTTGACAGGGGTTGCACTGAGTCTGTAGATTGTCTTAGGTAATACAGTCATTTTGACATTACTGATTCTTCCAACCCAAGAACATGATAAATCTTTTCATCTGTTTGTGTCATTTTTTTTTTTTTTACTTTTTTTAACAGTGTCTTACAGTTTTTGGAGTATAAGTCCATTGTCTCCTTAAGTAAGTTTATTCTTTTATTGGAGCATTTAATCCATTTATATTCAAAGTAGTTATCAATATGTGTTTTCCTATTACCATCTTCTTGTTTTGTGTGGTTTTGTGGGGCTTTTTCTTCTCTTGTACTTCCTGCCTAGAGAAGTTCCTTAGCATTTGTTGTAAAACTGATTTGGTGGCACTGAATTCTCTTAGCTTTTGCTTTCTTTGATTTCTTTGCAAACTTGAATGAGATCCTTGCTGGGTAGAGTAATCTTGGCTATAGGTTCTTCCTTTTTTTTTTTTTGAGTTCTTGCTAGTTTTACTATTATTATTGTTTTTACTTTACAATATTGTATTGGTTTTGCCATACATTAACATGAATCCACCACGGGGGTACACGTGTTCCCAATCCTGAACCCCCCTCCCACCTCCCTCCCCATACCATCCCTCTGGGTCATCCCAGTGCACCAGCCCCAAGCATCCTGTATCCTGCATTGAACCTAGAATGGCACTGTTTATAATAGCCAGGACATGGAAGCAACCTAGATGTCCATCAGCAAATGAATGGATAAGAAAGCTGTGGTACATATACACAATGGAGTATTACTCAGCCATTAAAAAGAATACATTTAAATCAGTTCTAATGAGGTGGATGAAACTGGAGCTGATTATACAGAGTGAAGTAAGCCAGAAAGAAAAACACCAGTACAGTATACTAATGCATATATATGGAATTTAGAAAGATGGTAATGATAACCCTGTATGCGAGACAGCAAAAGAGACACAGATGTATAGAACAGTTTTTTGGACTCAGGTTTTTCCTTTTCATTGCTTTAGATATATTGTGTTATTCCCTCTGGCCTGCAGAGCTCTGAAAAATCAACTGATGACCAATCATTTTGCCAAAAGTTTTCACTTTTGTCTCAGATTCAAAGGATTTGTTAATAAAATAAGCCACTTGTTGTAAGTAAATAATACCAATATTTATTAGAGAATTATTTAGCTTACTTTTTATATACTAATATTAAAAGAAAAGAAAAAGAGAAAAAGCAGAAGAAACATCACCAAACTGGGTTTTGACCAACATCCAGACTCAAACAGTGCTGGAAAGTCCCATGTCACAGGACACCTGGAGTCCCAGTTGCGAAAAGGTTCCCAGCAGCACCTTTGCTCTGTGGGTGAGTCTTCAGAGATTGGAAGAGACGAGAGGTGGGCAACCGTGAGCACACCCCCCAGCTTACAGTCCTCTCCTCCCCAAAGGAGGCCGGCTTTCTAACTACCGAATTAATTTTGATTTTTTTTTTTTGAAATTGATTTAAGTGGAATTCTACACTATCCCCTCCTTTAGGTCTGTCTTCTTTCATTACACTTGTTAGAATTATTCCTATTCTTCAAAGTGGCTGTAGCCATTTTTCATTTTGCATGCTCTTCTATTCTAAAGATATACACCATAGGCAAAAATAAGTCAAAATGTTTGATCCATCAAAGATCTACATGTGAGACACAGCACTGTCAAAGTCCTAGAAAAAAACACAGCAGGAAATCTTAATGACATGGCATTTGGTGAGGACTTCGTGGATATGAAAACATAAGCACAAGCAACAGAAGTAAAAATAGGCAACATGCACTCTGTCAAAAGCTAAAACTTCTGAGCATCACAGCACATAATAGAGTGAAAAAACAACCTGTGAAATCAAAGAGGGTATCTGCCGAATTATATATCTAAAAAAGTCCATAACTATTAATAGAAGCTATAAAGAACTCCTGTGACCAGGGATGCCCCTCTTCGCCCTGCAGCCCGAAGCCCTGAGACCTGCAGGGTCCTGCTGCCAGTGTCCCAGACTCAGCTCTGCCCGCCAGTGGCCAGCAAGTCAGAGGCTCTCTGCTGTCCCTGGGGGACTCAACTGGGGAACAGGAAAAAGAAATCAAATTTTTTTTTTTTACTTTTTTGTCTGCAAAATGTGACTTGAACATGCATTTGTCCAATCCACAGACATGGCCTCTATAAAAGCATCCTGCATGTGAGCTAACATGGGGTGGGGCCTGCATCCCTCCCCAGGCCTGGAGGAGTGAAGACATGTTTTGTGCTCTCCTCCAAGGGGTGGTTGTCCTCAGATCTCCTCCAAGAGGCCTCCCTCACTGGCCCCCTGATCTGGGACACTTGCCTCAACTTGTGCCTTGTCTGTCTGGGAGCCTGGAGCTCACCCAGCTCTGGGCAGGAGGCTCCCTGCTGAGCTTTCTCAGCATCCACCCAGGACCAGGCACTAAGCTGAGTGTTGTAGATGCTTCCTGTGAAGCATCAGGTACTGACAGAGAGAAACACATGTGAGGACATGGAACTATTTTACCTATAAAATACAGTCCACTCAACTAACTGGCCTTGCCTGACCAGAAGGTGGAGGTTGCTCTTGTGAGTCACCAGATGGATGGCTAGGGAGCTTCTCACAAGCTTTTCCCCTTCTGCCAGGTGGGATCCCTGAGGACTGGCCCAGGGAGAAGCAGGATGATTTGGTTTTATTTTTAAGGTGAAGCAGAAGATCTTGAAAGAAGCAGGTAAGCATCTTGCAGAATGGGTCTCTGTAGATGTTGTTTGGATAACAAGTGTCTAAATTATCAAAAATAGGGAAGAAACTGCAAGTGAGGACAAGCAGTGATAAACTAGAAGCGAAAGCCTTTCAGAATCTCTTTCAAGTTTGTGACAACCTCCTTGAGTTTGGGGTTCTTGAGGGTGATGGGGAAGGAAGTGGGAAACAGCCTTGGGTCAGTAGGGGGTTGGGGCTGGGTCACACCTTGCGGGACCTAAAGCATAAAACTTACATAGTTTGGGATGGTGCTTTTTTAAGAAGAAGAATCCAGAATATTGTGTGGGATCTAAGAAGGGGCTGAGCAAGTGGTTTCAGCCTTCATAACTTCCCAGAAAACCTGTCTCTGGTGATGAATCAAGCCCAGGTTTGTAGTAAGAAAATCTTTGCCTGCTTGTCTGCTCTGCCCCAGTGGCCTGTGTGACCTTGACCAGGTCGCCTGTCCGGATTACCACATGCCACGAGATGGTGCGTTAAGACCTTGTACACTTATAAGAAAAAGACGATGACAGCGCTGAGGATCTGCTATCCAGGAGGAGATGAAAAATGTGAGGCTGTCTAGACACTGCACCATGTTTAAAGGCAGTTTTGACTCACAGTCACATTGAGCTACTTACCACCTGTCCAATGTCTCTCTTATTTTTGCTTCAAAGCTCAGTGCATATCAGGCAAAGATGCCAGTAACGAGGGAAAACCTCCCGTTTGACAGGAGCAGCCTTTTTTATGTTGGCTGCCCACCCCCTCCCCTGCCACCTCCACTATGTTCCTTACTATTCTGGGCTGGACCGTGTATGCCCATGTGCCCACGGGTGCATGTGGGTGCAACAGGCATGCTCTTAGGGTTTCTCTTTCTGCACCCTCCTGAGTCAGTGCTGCACATGCTGACACACACAAGCCTCAGTGTCCAAGCTGGTGCCTTGCTTTGATGGCTTTGGTCCTAAGTCAACTATGGCCCACCTGCATCAAAATAAAGTCAGCTTCAGGTTCAGCTTGACCTTGGGCCTCAGGTGATGACATTAGGAGTTACCTTATCTCTGGTTTCCATGTTGGCCTCACTGTCTGGTCAGTTAGCTGATATAGTGGCCGTGGCAGCCCCCTAGAGGGGAGAAAACGTCTCCATTCACAATAGCTCTAAGTCTTGGTGCAGATTTCCTGGAACCAGGTCACATGTACACCCTTGAGCAGATTACTGAAAACAAAGAAGATGAAATCTATTCATTTCCTGGGTCTAGGTCATATGCTCATCTTTTGATTCTGGTATTATAGAGTGTTAACTTTTTTGAAACCACATGGACTAGGAAAGGGTGGTGGTGGTGGTGGGGTCTGCACAGGAGAAAGAGGTACTACTGGAGGAGATGATGAGGAGTTAGAAGACAGGCAGGAAAAGTAGTCACAGACATCCGCTACTCCACTCAGGGTAGTGGAGCATCCTGGAATCTATAGGGATAAATTCATCCCACATCTAGTGCAAAACCCAGTCAGAACCCTAAGTACCACACACATCAGGGGTTATGGATCCTGGAGTTGAGAGCCAAATGGAGACAGGACCTTAAGACGACAGAGTGAAAACAATCACAGGCTGTCCTACCAGGGCTGTTGACCTGGGAAGATGAGGTCTAGGCAGAGACACAGGTGCCCAGGGGCTGTGTCAGCCTAGAGCCCAGACATTGACAGGAAAGTGCAGGCAGGATGAGAGCCTCTGGGGCAATCCTCCAGGGATCTTGTTAGAGAGAAATGTAGCATCGCAGGCCCCACTCCAGATTTCCTGCATCAGAATCTGACTTTTAATCAGATCCTCAGATGATTCACGTGCATTGCTCATCTAAAGATGAATGTGTTTTCTCATAGCCCTCACATTCATGTATGGTGGGACTTATGTCAGGTCTTCAGTCAGACTTTCTGTAGTGCAATGTGGGCATGTTTATGGAGGAGCCTTAAACATACTCACGCTCCATCATGGAGCCAGTATTTCTACTTTTGAGACGTTAGAGAACAAAATCAATAGAGGCAGGGACAAAGCATGGTGTGCACAGAGATGTTCATTGCAGTATTATGTATAATCAGAAGATATTGCCTGTCTACAAACAGGGAAGAATGAAGTTAGGTATGGCATCTTATACATTGCTGTTGCTGCTGCTGCTAAGTTGCTTCAGTCATGTCCGACTCTGTGCGACCCCATAGATGGCAGCCAACCAGGCTCCCCCGTCCCTGGGATTCTCCAGGCAAGAACACTGGAGTGAGTTGCCATTTCCTTCTCCAATGCGTGAAAGTGAAAAGTGAAAATGAAGTTGCTCAGTCGTGTCTGACTCTTAGTGACCTCATGGACTACAACCTACCAGGCTCCTCCATCCATGGGATTTTCCAGGCAAGAGTACTGGAGTGGGGTGCCATTGCCTTCTCTTATACATTAACTGTTCTGTTGTTGTTTGAAGTATTGCTTTAAAAGAAACCTACAGAGACTGGGCAGGGAATACAGTGATAAACAAGACGGACATAGTGTCTGCCCTCTTGAAGCTGACATTCCACAAGGCTAGACAGGCAATAAGCAAGTGGACAAATGAGACATTTTAGATTGTGATGTGCACAAAATGAAGAACGGGCAATGTGGTAGGGAAGCATGAGTGAGTTGCAGCAGGTTACTTACACAGGTAACAGGAAAGGCCAGGAATGGAAAGCTACAACTGAAAATGAAATCCAAAAGTTGAGAAAGAACAAGCAAAATGAACGACTAGGAAAAGATATTCTAGGCAAAGGAAACAGGAACTCACAAGACTCTGGGGTTAAGGAGCTTGGCTGTGAGGGGAAAAGTAATGGCAGATATGTGGCTGGAGCAGGATAGGCCAGAGGAAGCTCTAAGTTGAGGAGGGTGGAGAAGTGAGTGGGGCAAGACACCCTCAGGCCTCCTGGAGTGTGAGTGAAGTTGGGTTTAGTTCTGAGGGCAAAGTGTTACAAGAGTGCATTAGGAGACACAGTGTTATCTATAAAATGGCAGAATAGGAAGTCTAGCCAGCACTGCCTCAGAGAAACACTAATGTGAAAACCATCTGCAGACAAAAATACCTGTGTGAGAACTCTGGAGGCCAGCTGGGAGGTTCAGCCATGCTGAAAGGGGAGAAAGAGCAGTGTCACTTTGCTTGCATCACCGCTGCTCCAGGCTGACAAAACTCAGACCCAAGAGAGATCCCCCAGCCCATGATATCTCCTTGAAGATAAAAAAGAAAACAGGTCTGACTCCCCAGTCTTTGGGGGCAATGTGTAAAAGCTCTGCTTATTTTGCTGCACCCAGAACACTGAAGTAATCAGCATGGCTGGACTGTCTGGAAGAAGCAAAGAATGAAGACAAGGGTGGAGGTTCATAACCACCAACGTATATACCCCCAAAGCCACAATTCCCCAAAGATGGTGCCCAACACACTCCCACAGATGGAACATGAACCTCAACAGCCACTGAAGACCTCAGCAGCTAGCTTGACTCTGCAGGACTGGGGGAAGGTGCACAACTTGCAGACTGCTCCTTCAGGAGGGAAGGACAGAGTGGGATTGAGTTCATTATCCTGGCAACTCAGTGCACTGCCCTATGGAAAAAGGGCAGGTGACTCCTGGCATTCAGCATGGCTCTGTGGGATAGGGAAATGGCACAAAATTCTAAGACATGCCTTTCAAAATGGAAGGATAAATTGGTGCTTGCTCTCCATGCCCTGGCCCAGCAGGGCACACTCTAGAGAAAAGGAATAGGCAGCTCTCCGCACCTTACACTTCTCTATGGGATCAGGCAAAGGAGAGAGTCTTAAGTCTAGCCTCTGAAGGAGGAATGAGAGGAGTACAATGGGCACATCTACACAAACGTTTGATAGATTCCCAGGATCTCTAGCTGGGTGAAGGTGTTTCCATTCCCAAGCCAGTACATATGGACTATAAGAGTTGACTACTTTAATTGTACAGACATCAACACAAGACAAACTGATCACAAAAAATGAGGGAAACATGTCATCACTAAAGGAACAAAACAAATCCAGTAACTGACTCCAAGGAAATGGGAATCTATGAATTGCTGGACAAATAAGTGAAAATAACCATCTTAAAGAAGCTCATTAAGGCATAAGAGAATGCAGGCAGACAACTAGACAATACCAGAAAAAGCAATACATGATCATGATAAGTTCTTTTAGGGTTTCTCAAGAAATCCCCAAAAAGAGCTGAAGCATAAATTCTGGAGCAAAGAATACAATGGCTACACTGAAAAATTCAATAGGGAGCTTCAAGAGCAGACTTCATCAGTCAGAAGAATCAGTGAACTTGAATTCAGGGCACTTGAAATGCTCTACTCAGAGGAGCGGGGCTTCCCGGGTGGCTCAGTGGTAAAGTATCTGCCTGTCAATGCAGGAGATGCATGCTGGATCCCTGGGTCAGGAAAATCCTCTGGAGTAGGAACTGGCAACTCACTCCAGTATTCTTGCCTGGAAAGCGCTATGGACAGAGGAGACTAGAGGGCTACAGTCCACAGAGTGGTAGAGTCAGACATGACTGAGTGACTGAGCGTACACACACACACGCACGCACACACACAGGCACGCCTACACACACACTCTCGGGGGTGCAAAAGTAAATAAGAATAAGAAAGAGAGTGAATAAGGCTTACAGGTCTCATAGGACACAGTCAAGGAAAACAATAAAGCATAATGGGAGTTCTAGGAGTATAGAAAGGGAAAGAAAGCTTACTTAAAGAAATAACAGCTAATATTTCCCCAATCTAGGGAAGGAAAAGGACATGTAGATTCATAAAGCCCAAAAGACCTCAAAGAGGTTGATCCTAAAATATGTATACCATAAGGCAGATTAAAATTAAATTGTCAAAAGTTAGAGAATTTTGAAAACAGCAAAAGAAAAATGACATCACATAAAATGAAACTCCATTAAGATTATCAGCAGAATTTTTAGCAGAAACCTTGAAGTCCTGGAGAAAGTAAGATGATCTTTTCAAAATGCTGAAAGACAGAATTCACCAATCAAGAATACTATGCATGGCAAAATTGTCCTTTAAAAATGAAGGAGAGAAAGACTTTCCTAGACAAATATTGAGGAAGTTTGTTACCACTGGACCTGCCTTAGAAGAATTGCTAAAGGGAGTTTGTCAAATTGAAAACTAAGCACACTGAACAACCACACAGAAACATAGCCAAGTAGAAATTTTACTAGTAAATATATAGGCAAATAAGGAACAATGCAGTACTGTCATGGCGGTGCACAAATCACTTTTATCCCTACTGAAAAAGTTAAAAGTATTAAGAATAACTATAACTATATTAAAAATAAATAAATAAATATAGGGAAAGAAAAAATAATCAATAGTTACTTTAAATTCAAAATGATTAAACTCATTAATCAATGGCAATCCACTCCAGTATTCTTGCCTGGAGAATCCCATGGACAGAGAAGCCTAGTAGGTTACAGTCCACGGCGTCGCAAAGAGTTGGACACGACTGAGTGACTTCACCTCACCTCACTAATCAAATGACACGGAGTGACTGAATGGATAAAACTATAAGCTACAACTGTATGCTGTGTACAAGAGGCTATAGCTTTAAAAACAATCAAAGAGTGAAAGTAAAGGGATAGAAAAAGATACTGCATGAAAATGTTAACCGAAAGAAAGCAGGGGTGGCTACTTACGTAAGACAAAATAGACTCTGAATAAAAAGTTGCTCCATGAGATGAAAGGGTTTATTTAACAAGAGGACAGCACAATTATCTTTCACCCATTCTGCTTCTGTGTAGATGTCTGAAAAAAGCAAAAACACAACTTCAGAAAGATACATGGACTCCAATATTCACAGCTGCATTATTTAAAATTGTCAAGACATGGAAGCAACCTAAGTATCCATCAACATTTGAATGGCTAAAGACAGGGTGGTAGATTGGAGAAGGCAATGGCAACCCACTCCAATCTCTTGCCTGGAAAATCTCATGGACTGAAAAGCCTGATAGGCTGCAGTCCATGGGGTCGCAAAGAGTCAGACACGACTGAGCGGCTTCACTTCACTCAGCCATCAAAAGAATGTATCATGAATGAGCTTACTATGGTAAATGAAATAAGCCAGACAGAGAAAGACAAACACTGTATGAAATCACTTATGTGGAACCTTAAAACATAGAGCACGCTAGTGAATGCAACGAAAAAGAAGCAGACCAGCAAATACAGAGAACAAGGCAGTGATTGCCAGGGTGCGGGAGGGGCAATCCAGAGGCAGGAGAGCGGGAGGAACAGACTATTGGCTGTGACATTGGCTCAGGGACGTATTGTACATACTAGGAACATAGGCAACATTTTGTAATAACTAAAAATGCAAAGTTACATTAAAATTTTTTAAAATTAAAATATTTAATACAAATAAGAAATTTCGGAATAACATATACACAGTATTGTATATAAAATAGGTAGACAACATGGACCTATTGAAAAGCACAGGGAACTATATTGAATAAATTGTAACAACCAATAATGGAAAAGAATCTGAAAAATTACACACACACACATCACTTTGCTGTAAACCTGAAACTGACACAAATTTGTAAATAACTATACTTCAGTTTTCTAAAAGGTTATAAAAATAAGTAAAGAAAAATATATGTATCCAACATGCAAGCTCCTAAATATATAGAGCAAGTATCTTCAAACCTAAAGGGAGAAGTAAATGATACAGGGTGCTTGCGGCTGGTGCACCGGGATGACCCAGAGGGATGGGATGCGGAGGTAGGTAGGAGGGGGTTCTGGAAGGGGAACACGTTTACACTCATAGTGGATTCATGTCAGTGTATGGCAAAACCAATACAATATTGTAAAGTAAAAAAAAAATTTAAAAAATGGATGGAACATTCAGACAGAAATCAATAAGGAAACAGCAGAGTTGAGCATCACTATGAAGTAGTGGACCAAACAGATATTTATCAAACATCCAGCAACAGCAGAATGTACCTTCTTCTCAAGGTAACATGGATTCTCCTGGATAAATCATATTATATATCACAAAACAAGCTTTAACAAATTTAAGGAGATTGAAATCATCCCAAATATCTTTTTTAACCACAGTGTAATGAAATTAGAAATCAGTAACAGAAGGAAAATGGGGAAATGCATAAATACATGGAAATTAAACAGCATTCTCTTGCATAATAACATTGGATCAAAGAGAAACTTAAATTAGAAAATATTTTGAGACAAATGGAAAGTACAGAGAGATACCAATAAATACCTACATCACAAAAGAAAAATCTCAAATAATCTAAATTTATACCTCACAGACTTAGAAAAATAACAAATTAAGCTGAAAGTGGAAGAAAAAAGGTGACAGAATAAACTAATAGAATTGGGAAACAGAAAAACAATAGAAAAGATAGATTAAAAGGTGGTTTTTGAAAAGATAAAATTGACCAACCCTTAACAAGTTTAAGGAACAAAGAAGACTCAAATAAAATCAGAAATGATAAAGAAGACCTTACAAAATGCCACATAAATTTCAAAAATCATTAGAAATTATTATGAACAATAATATATCAATAAATAGGATAACCGAGAAGAAATGGATAAATCCTAGAAACATGCAATTGAAAGCTTGAACAGACCAATAATAAATAAGGACATTAAATCAGCAACCAAATGCCCTCAGCAAAGAAAAGCTCAGGGCCAGGGCTTCACAGGCAATTCTACGAAACTTTTTTTTTTTTTTGATTTATTTGGCTGCATGGAGTCTTAGTTGAGCCAGGTGGGAACTAGGTCCCTGACCAGGGATCACACCCAGCCCCCCCGTATCTTGAGCACAGAGTTTCAGCCACTGGACCACCAGGGAATTCCCTCTACCAAACTTTAAAGTGGAATTAATACCAATTCTTCTTAAACTCTTCCAAAAGTGGAAGAAAGAACACTTCCAAACTCACTTTATGATGCCAGCGTTACCCTGATACCAAGGCCAGACCCAAAATTAGAAATAAGAGCTCCCATATGATCCAGCAACCCCACTTCCAAGTATACACACCGAGGGCTTGAAATCAGAGTGGCACCTGCATTCCCTGTTCACTGGAGCACTGTTCAAATAGCCAAACATGGCAGCAACCTAAATGTGCTTTGCCTGAGGACTGGCTAAAGAAAATGCGGTATGTACACAAATGGGATATAATTCAGACTTTAAAAAAAGAAGGAAATCCTGCCATTTTCACTAACATGGATGAGCCTGGAGGACATTATGCCAAGTGAAGTAAACCAGACACAGGACAAACACTACATAGCATCACTTATACGAGGAGTCTAAAATAGTCAGGCACTTAGGAGAGAGTAGAAGGGGCTGGAAGGGGGGAGGACAGAGAGCTGATGGGCAAAGGGTATAGAGTGTCAGGTGTTCAAGATGAGTAAGTTCTAGAAATTCTCGTGGCACCGTGCCTGTAGTTAACAAAGCCATATTATATGCTCAACTTGGCTGGGAGGATAGGTCTCCTGTTAAGTGTTCTTACCATAAATAAAGAGGGGGAGGGAACCTGGACACAACGGATACATTTATGGCATAGACTGGTGATGGTTTCCCAGTTGTAGAACCATCTTCAGAGTCATCGGAGTGTGTACATCAGATATGTGCAGCTTTTCCCGTGTCAGGTGTACATCAGTGCTGTTGTTCAGTCACTAAATCCCGTCCAGCCCTTTGTGGCCCCATGGACTATGGCTTGCCAGGCTCCTCTGCCCAGGTTTCCCAGGCGAGAATACTGAAATGGGTTGCCATTTCCTTCTCTAAGGGATCCTCCTGACCCAGGGCTCAAACTCACATCTCATGCATTGGCATGTGGATTCTTTATCGCTGAGCCACCAGGGAAGCCTTGCACATCAATATGGTGGTTTAAACAAGTGGATAGAACCTGACTTGGTCTCGGGAGCTGAAGCCGCATGGACAGAGTCACACATTTACAATCCCCACTAAGTCGGCAAAAATGGCAGAGAAGAACGCCAGCTGTGTCATTCTGACTATAGAAGCAATAGAAAACACGCAAGAATACTAGCAGTGACTGCCTCCAGCTGACGGGATTACAGATGATTTTTACTTGTTTTTCTTAAATTTTCTGTATTTCTTCTGCACCAGAAGAAAACAACAGAGGTGATTTTGGAATCTGGATTTGTGTCTATCACAGTTATTAGTTACAGCCAACAGAATCTACTTTTTATGATTTGAGCAAAAAAGGGGCTTATTTATAAGCATTAAGGCTGAGATTCCAGGACTACCAGGGAACTGAGAGAGGAGGCCCCGCAGCCCTGGACAGCTCAGCTGAGACAGTCACCTAACTCCAGCAGATACTGTTGTCATGTACTCAGCCCCAGACATTGGGGCTGCTGCTGTGGGAGAACCAGCCCCTCTGTTCCCTGCCGGCCAGGGGTTCCATCCCTCCACCACCCTGTGTCGCTCGCTTCTACCTCTGAGGTCTCGGGCAGGCATCTGTCCAGAGGAGCTGAGGTCACCTAAAGAACCCTACCTGTGCAGGGGTCTGGGAAACGTAGATTTCAGATTTTCTGGAGACAGAAGGCATGGAAGGCAGGGGGTTATACACATGTCGAGTGATCAGTCTGTATGATCCATCATAGAAGTGAGGCAAGGCTTACAGAACAATTACAGGTACCCTTGACCTTCTGAAGTCCACATGATGGCTCAGCTATACATGGTCTTATGAGAACAGCAGGAGGGTATCTCTTAGTCCAGGGAACCCTGGCTGCTAGAGCCCCTTGTCCTGGCCTCCTTGTGCTTCCAAATGTGAGTATCTGTCTGCCTGGAGACTTCTGCAGCTGCTGCAGAGTGTTTGCCCTCCTTGGGTCAGGCCGCAGTGTGACGCTCAGTGTCCCCGGGGGGAGACTCAGGCAGGGCCATGATCGCCTCCACACCGGCTCCCAGGCTCCCTGGAGGACTGCTTCCTATTGCTCAGTGGGGGCATCCTACAGTGGGGGGAGCGTGCAGTGGGGCCTCCCCAGTGGTGGGAAGCTTGTAACAACCGTAATTACTCGCCTTCTCTTCCTCTTCTCACTTCCCTACACCCTTGCCTTGCCTTCACTTCCCAAATAAACTCCTTGTGCCAGGATCCTCATCTCCACATGTGTCTAGGGCAGCCGAGACTAAGGCATATCTGGCCTGAGTGTGCACTCAGGTAAAGCCTCCTCCTGGCTCTGGAAGCCCTGCTGGGACTGTCCTTTGGGGCTGGGTTAACAGGTGTGAGGCTGCTTCTGTGACCGCACATCCATGCATGCCAGTTGGGAAAGTCATCATTTCCTGCTTTTCATCCTGACGGACAGGATGAAAGAGGGCTCTGAGACGCCCCCACCACCTGCTGCTCTGTCCACACCGAGGCTCATGTGCACACACAGGTGTCCCCATCCCAGTTCTGCCCACCTCCTCTCTCCTTTAGGCACTGCTGCTTCTTCCCTAGGACCCACAAGAGTGTCCTCTGAACATGCCACCCTTGCTTTAAATGTGACTCTGCTGTTAGCATCTGAGATTTCATCAACTCTGGGTGCAGGCAATGGACATTTCCCTGGAGCCTGCTCAGTGCCAGGCATTCCATCGTCCCCCACAGAAGTCTTCCTTTCCTCTGTGCCCCACAGGGCTGCCAGGGCAGGGAGCTCACATTCTCAGTTACACCTTCAGGCAGTGGGTGAGAGAAGTGGCTTTATCCATCAGCCCCTTCTTGTTAGGCGTCTGCCTTGTCCCCGTCCATATTCTTGGGATTAATTGTTCCCATCACCTTGGATACAAAGAAAAGGCTCCTGGAGGCTGAGTGCCATTCTGGGCTCTCTTGGCAGGCAGTAAAGGGTGGGGCTGGGCAAGAACCAGGACGTTCTGCCAGGGTCCCTTCCTGTTCCCTGGTGAGTCCTGGCCTCTCAGACACAGGCTGTCCCAGGACAGCCACGGGGTTCCTGGCCTTGCTGCGTCGCTGCCCCTCAGCCATTTAGCAGGGAGCCTCTGCAAGTCTTAGCGCTGAAGACTGTGGAGCACCTAACAGACATCTGGTCCTTGTGGAGGAAGACAGAGCAAGAGTGAGGAAGCAAGAGGCACCTGTCCTTTGGCAGGTTGGGCTTGACCCTGGCCGGAGTGTCATTTCTGCCACTGATGAAGTCCCAGCATACAGGTCAGCTGCCGGCCACTCACATCACAGACCTCAGCGTTTTTTCTTTGATAGACGTTGCATGAGTTTCAGGTGTACAACACGCCGTGTTAGTGTCTGTACATAGTGGAGTGATCGCTGCAGACACACTAACCTGTCCATCTGCTCAGACAGCTGTCACTTTTTGGTGTGGTCTGGGCACCTCAGGTCTGCTCTCCTGGGGAGTTTCCCCTGCACAATGCAGAGCCTTAACTGCAGTTACCCTGTTCTGTGCTGTCTCTAGACTCACTCAGCCTGCAGACTGTAACTTTTACCCTCTGGCCAACATCTCCCATTCTCTCACCCCTCCCTGGTAACATAGGACCTGGTCTTTTCTTGGCAGAGCACTTCAGGAAACATAGTACCTCTCCTGTGTTTTATCTTCTTGATCTTGAAGAGCTCATCGGCCAGGTCTTTTCCCAAGCCAGCATAGCCCCAGAAGGTTGAGGACAGAGGACTGGGCACACAAAGCTGTGAAGTCAGAGCCAGCTGAGCCAGACGCCCCGCTGTGTCTGCTTCCTGTGTGGCCCGTGCACACAGGCTCCGTGCCTGGAGCTGCAGCTGAGCATGTGCACGTTGGCTAGCAGTGAGGGCCACGGCTGTGATCAGATTCTCTGAGGGTCTCTCACCACCCAGGAGAGGGTATGTGATCATAGGACAGTCTGATTTAAATTCATCTGTCTGCCCTAGTTGTGAGGTTGGAAGAGGTGCATGGGCAGGGTATGTGGAGAGGGCATAAGACTTCTTGTCTTCCCACAGTCCACTCCAAATCTCCACAAATTCACCAATCTGGAAGCTCTCCAAAGCCCATCCTTCTGGGGCTGTAAGAAGGCTTCAGCAAATGGACTGACTGATTAAGTCACTGACTTGGTGATGGAGTCAAACTCCAATCCCCTCAACCCCCTGGCATCAAGGGATGGTACTGAAAGAAAGTACAAAGATTTTATAGGACCAGATTCAAGTCACTAGACAAGGAATCTGTCTATCTGGCTGTGGCCAGAGGAAAGTGTCTGGGGACACACCCTCAGGCTGCCCAGCATGGCAGGACCTCCTGGTATTGGACACACCCAGGGGCAGCTTCTTCCGTCTGGAACTCCAGTCCATCTGCTGGTGCTGCTGATGGAGGGAAGGCCTCAGGGTCACATGGGGCGCTGGGCTGGGGATGGCAGGCTTCTGACTCACTCAGCCTGCAGACTGTAACTTTTACCCTCTGGCCAACATCTCCCATTCTCTCACCCCTCCCTGGTAACATAGGACCTGGTCTTTTCTTGGCAGAGCACTTCAGGAAACATAGTACCTCTCCTGTGTTTTATCTTCTTGATCTTGAAGAGCTCATCGGCCAGGTCTTTTCCCAAGCCAGCATAGCCCCAGAAGGTTGAGGACAGAGGACTGGGCACACAAAGCTGTGAAGTCAGAGCCAGCTGAGCCAGACGCCCCGCTGTGTCTGCTTCCTGTGTGGCCCGTGCACACAGGCTCCGTGCCTGGAGCTGCAGCTGAGCATGTGCACGTTGGCTAGCAGTGAGGGCCACGGCTGTGATCAGATTCTCTGAGGGTCTCTCACCACCCAGGAGAGGGTATGTGATCATAGGACAGTCTGATTTAAATTCATCTGTCTGCCCTAGTTGTGAGGTTGGAAGAGGTGCATGGGCAGGGTATGTGGAGAGGGCATAAGACTTCTTGTCTTCCCACAGTCCACTCCAAATCTCCACAAATTCACCAATCTGGAAGCTCTCCAAAGCCCATCCTTCTGGGGCTGTAAGAAGGCTTCAGCAAATGGACTGACTGATTAAGTCACTGACTTGGTGATGGAGTCAAACTCCAATCCCCTCAACCCCCTGGCATCAAGGGATGGTACTGAAAGAAAGTACAAAGATTTTATAGGACCAGATTCAAGTCACTAGACAAGGAATCTGTCTATCTGGCTGTGGCCAGAGGAAAGTGTCTGGGGACACACCCTCAGGCTGCCCAGCATGGCAGGACCTCCTGGTATTGGACACACCCAGGGGCAGCTTCTTCCGTCTGGAACTCCAGTCCATCTGCTGGTGCTGCTGATGGAGGGAAGGCCTCAGGGTCACATGGGGCGCTGGGCTGGGGATGGCAGGCTTCTGCTCCAGGCTGGGTGGAGACCGGCAGGCTCCCTGGTCTTCTGCCCTGACTCCTGGTCCTCCTGCAGTTGTTCCTTTTCTTCCTGCTTGAGCCACGTGGTGTGAGTGTGGACACCTCAGGCCTTGGAGAAGGCTCAAGTTATGGCTGCTGGGGTCAGTGGAAGGGGGGAGAGCTTCGCAGTGATGGAGCAGCCCTCCACCTTGTGTTCCCCTGAGCTCACAGTGCAAAGCCTGCTGCCTGTTCCCTGAGTCATGGGTCAGGTCCCACTTCGACACCAGAGTCCTCACCACTGTCACCCCTGGGTCCTTGTCACAGGGTGGCGCACAGAATGGCCTGCATGGCTCCTTCTGGCCCAGGTTCACCTGTGGATGCCTCACCAGTCATTTAAGGTGCTTTTGTCACTGGGGTTGAGGACCATATTTTTTAGCAAATTCTTTCTCTGATGACAGACACAGGGGAATGGGAAGTTGCCCTGTGAGGATTCACAGCCACAGCTCTGAGAAGTCCTGTCCCCCAAAGGGCAGGGTCCCGGTCACCATGGAGTAGAGAACTACTCCCAGACTTCACACATCCACCACAGGGCAGTCGGAGCCCTGTCCCAGCAGGAATTCTCAGGCAGTGTAAGTGCAGCTGCCATGGAAAGCGCTGAGCTTCCCACTCTCATCACACTCATTGCTGAGGCCAAAGTCTGTAATTTTCACATACTTCTTGGTGTCAAAGAGGAGGTTCCTTGGCTTCAGGTCCTGGTGCAGGACGTGCCTCTGGTGGCCATGCTGCAGGGCAGAGACCAGCTGTCCGAGCTGGCCTTGGGCGTCAGCCTCTGTCATATCCCATGGTCCTCGAAATGGCTACATGTCCCCCTTTTGAGGCCCTCCATCTCCAGGAAAAGGTCTCCTCTGTGTCAATCACCTCCAGTAGTTTGACGATGTTTCCATGGTTCAGAGCCTTCATACTATTCACTTCCTGGAAGATTCCTGGAGGCTGGAGGAGTGCTGATGACTCTTCCTAATGACCTTTATGGCCAACTCTGTCCAAGTCAGAATGTACTAGGCCCACTTTGGCAAATCAACCTTTACCAATAATGTAAAGAATAGCAGTTCTCAATAGAAGCCTTGTCCCCTGAGACGGCTTGAGGCCCAGCATCATGGGGATCTGCTGATTACACTGACTGCCAGCAGTAACTAGCAATGCTAACTCCTGCAGCAGGGAGTCGAGTTGTAATGAAAAACTCCGGACAGTAACTTAAACTGTTATGAATTCACATTTGGTAAAAGTAGATAGGCAGGCAATTAGAAAAGCTAGCCTTGGGACTTCCCTAGTGGTCTAGTCCTGCTGCTAATGCAGGAGGACTAGGTTCAATCCCTGGCCAGGGAACTAGATCCCACATGCCACAACTAAGACCCAGTGCAGAAAAAAAAAAAAAAAAAAAAAACTAGTCATATTTTAACTTTGGTTTGTAGCTCCACTTTTTTTTTCTTTTTGAAAAGATTAATTAAAAAATGTAAAACGTTTGCTTTTGGACACAGGATGCACAAGATTTAATTTTGCAACATCAGTACCTGAATGTGGGTGGAGTCAGAGCTGTTTGGGAGCATAGGTTTTTTTATGTTATTGAAATTAAACTGGCTTAAATTGAACTAGAATGTTGTAATTTTAGGATCTTACTTGTAATCATGTGATAACCATAAAATAGTTTTAGAATATCCACAAAAGGAAATGAGAAGGGAATTAAAATGTTTCACTACAAAAAGTTAACAAAATGAAAAAGGTGATTGTGCAGGAAATGGACAAAGTCATAAGTCATACAGAAAACAAAGGCCAGTTAACAACTACTGATTACTCCTTCAGACAGTTACTCCTACAGTATCAGTAATTACATGTAAATGGATTAAACGTTCCACTTAAAAGATTGGCCGAATGTATAAAAATATTTGATGGAACTATTTGTTATCTATAAGAGACTAACTTTAGATCCAAAGACAGAAAAAGGTTGAACTTTAAGGGATAGTAAAAGATGTGCTGTGTTAAGTCATTTCAGTCGTGTCTGACTCTGTGTGACCTTATGGACGGTAACCCGCCAGGGTCCTCTGTCTGTGAGACTCTTCAGGCAAGACTACTGGAGTGGGTTGCCGTGCCCTTCTCCGGGACATCTTCCTGACCCAGGGATTGAACTTACATTGCTTATGTTTCCTGCTTTGGCAGGTGGGTTCTTTACCACTAGCGCCACCTGGGAAGGGATAGTCCATGAAAACAGTAACCAAAAGAGCAGCTGTGCTGTACTAATATCAGACAACATAGACTTTAAATCAGAAAAGTTACAAGAGATAAGGATTAGGAGGTTCAATACAGCAAGAAGATAAAATTACAACCATTTACATACCCAGTGACACCATCAAAACACATGAATCAAAAGTGGACAGAACTGAGGGGAGACATAGTTCTACACAATAGAACCTCCAATACCCTACTCTCAGTGATGCATAAACAAGATGAACGCATAGGTAGAGAATGTGAGCACAATCAGCCAATTAGGTCTAACAGACAGACACTCCTGGAGACACCCGTTCTTCTTAAGGGCTTGTGGGGCCTTCTCCAGGACAGACCATGGATTAGGCCACAATTAAGTCTCAGTAGATTTCACAAGATAAATCTCATACAAAATATCTTCTCTAACCATAGTGGCACAAAGTTAGAAATCGGCAACAGAAGGAAAAGTGGAAAATTCACAAATTTGTAAAACTTGAAAAGAACCATTGTGGCAAAGAAGAAAGCACAGGGGAAATCAGAAAACACCTAGAGATGATGGAAAGTGAAACACTAACTTTTGAGAATCAGGAAAACAGCACTAAGGGGAAATTTATAACTTCAAACACACAAAAATCTGAAGTCAATAACCTCATGCAATTTAGGGAACTAGAGAAAGGACAAACTAAATGGAAAGCTGACAGAGGAGGCCAGTAATAAAGATTAGAGCAGGGACAAAACAGAGAACAGAAAAAACTGAGAAGATCAACAAAACCCAAACTGGTTCTTTGGCAAAATTAACAATGTTGACAAACCATTAACTAGGCTAAGAAAAAAGGGAAGACAAATTATTAAAGCCAGAAACGAACATGGGGGCATAAAAAGCATGACCAGTTCAGTTCAGTTGCTCAATTGTGTCCGACTCTTTGCAACCCCATGAATCACATGTCAGGCCTCCTTGTCCATCACCAACTGCCAGAGTCTACCCAAACTCATGTCTATTGAGTTGGTGATGCCATCCAACCATCTCATCCTCTGTCATTCCCTTTTCCTCCTGCCCTCAGTCTTTCCCAGCATCAGGGTCTTTTCAAATGAGTCAGCTCTTTGAATCAGGTGGCCAAAGTATTGGAATTTCTGCTTCAACATCAGTCCTTCCAATGAACACTCAGGACTGATCTCCTATAGGATGGACTGGTTGGATCTCCTTGCAGTCCAAGGGACTCTCAAGAGTCTTCTCCAACAACACAGTTCAAAAGCATCAATTCTTCAGTGTTCAGTTTTCTTTATAGTCCAACTCTCACATCTATACATGACCACAGGAAAAACCATATCCTTGATAGACGGACTTTTGTTGACAAAGTAATGTCTCTGCTTTTTATAGGCTGTCTAGGTTGGTCATAACTTTTCCTCCAAAGAGAAAGCATCTTTTAGTTTCATGGCTGCAGTTACCATGCAGTGATTTTGGAGCCCTCCAAAATAAAGTCTCTCACTGCTTCCACTGTTTTCCTATCTATTTGCCATGAAGTAATGAGACCAGATGCCATGATCTGTTTTCTGAATGTTGAATTTTAAGCCAACTTTTCCACTCTCCTCTTTCCTTTTCATCAAGAGGCTTTTTAGTTCTTCTTCACTTACTGTCATAAGTCTTCTGTATATCTGAGGTTATTGATATTTCTCCCAGCAATCTTTATTCCAGCTTGTGCTTCCTCCAGCCCAACGTTTCTCATGATGTACTCTGCATATAAGTTAAATAAGCAGGGTGACAATATACAGCCTTGATGTACACCTTTTCCTATTTGGAACCAGTCTGTTGTTCCATGTCCAGTTCTAACTGTTGCTTCCTGACCTGCATACAGATTTCTCAAGAGGTAGGTCAGGTGGTCTCGTATTCCCATCTCTTGAAGAATTTTCCACAGTTTCTTGTGATCCACACAGTCAAAGGCTTTGGCATAGGCAATAAAACACAAATAGATGTTTTTCTGGAACTCTCTTGCTTTTTTGAATCCAGCGGATGTTGGCAATTTGATCTCTGGTTCCTCTGCCTTTTCTAAAACCATCTTGAACATCTGGAAGTTCACGGTTCATGTATTGCTGAAGCCTGGCTTGGAGAATTTTGATCAGTACTTTACTAGAGTGTGAGATGAGTGCAATTGTGCAGTAGTTTGAACATTCTTTGGCATTGCCTTTCTTTGAGATTGGAATAAAAACTGACCTTTTCCATTCCTGTGGCCACTGCTGAGTTTTCCCAGTTTGCTGACATATTGAGTGCAGCACTTTCATAGCATCATCTTTTAAGATTTGAAATAGCTCCACTGGAGTTCCATCACCCCCACTAGCTTTGTTCATAAAAATGCTTCCTAAGGCCCACTTGACTTCACATTCCAGGATGTCTGGCTCTAGGTGAGTGTGAGTGATTAATGATTGGGATTATCTGGGTCATGAAGGTCTTTTTTGTACAGTTCTCCTGTTTATTCTTGCCACCTCTTCTTAATATCTTCTGCTTCTGTTAGGTCCATACCATTTCTGTCCTTTATTGAGCCCATCTTTGCATGAAATGTTCCCTTGGTATCTCTAATTTTCTTGAAGAGATCTCTCTCTAGTCTTTCACATTCTATTGTTTTCCTCTATTTCTTTGCCTTGATCACTGAAGAAGGCTTTCTTATCTCTCCTTGCTATTCTTTGGAAATCTGCATTCAGTTGGGTGTATCTTTCCTTTTCTCCTTTGCTTTTCACTTCTCTTCTTTTCACAGCTATTTGTAAGGCCTCCTCAGGCAGCCTTTGCTTTTTTACATTTCTTTTTCTTGGGGATGGTCTTGATTCCTGTCTCCTGTACAATGTCATGAACCTCCGTCTATAGTTCTTCAGGCACACTGTGTATCAGATCTAGTCCCTTAAATCTATTTGTCACTTCCACTTAATAGTCATAAGTGATTTGATTTAGGTCATAGCTGAATGGTCTAGTGGTTTCCCCCACTTTCTTCAATTTAACTGAATTTGGCAATAAGAAGTTTATGATTCAGCTCCCGGTCTTGTTTTTGCTGACTGTATAGAGCTTCTCCATCTTTGGCTGCAAAGAATATAATCAGTCTGATTTTGGTGTTGACCATCTGGTGATGTCCATGTGTAGAGTCTCCTCTTGTGTTGTTGGAAGAGGGTGTTTGCTATGACCAGTGCGTTCTCTTGGCAAAACTCTATTAACCTTTGCTCTGCTTCATTCTGTACTGCAAGGCCAAATCTGCCTGTTACTCCAGGTATTTCTTGACTTCCTACTTTTGCATTCCAGTTTACAGCAGCTTTATAGCTGAAATATGGAAGGCAGAAATGGATAAAGACGATCTGTGTATATAGGCCATTCTCATAGCTGACAGTGGGGCTACCTTTGGTCATCACAAAGCTAACTGGCACCTCAGTAGTCACAACAAAAGAAACCTAAGGATTGGAAACTACCATGTGGCTGCTTTGTCACTCACAAAAGCAACTCACGCTGAAGGTAGTGGGACCTTACTTCACCACAACCACCCCTTCCTGACTCCTTCAAGCTCTGTACCCCTTACTCTAGCTTTGCATGACAATTACAGACTCATGTTCATGTGGTCACATAAGCAGTCTCTGGTTCACTGGGTCTCATCTGGAGCTGTTACAGGGGAGGCCAAGAGCTTTTGCCACTCCCCCCACCTGGGGACTTCTTCTTAGGGGCCTTCAGGGATGTATTCCCCTCTTGCACACCAAAGGACTTTTCCAGAATATACAGGGATCTTCACTCATTTTGAACAGGATTCATCCATCACTGACCTTTTCATGTTTCCCTTGAAACTCAGCTCCGGTCCTCCTTTCTCCACTATGTAGCCTCCCGTGGTACCACGGGAGAGACCAAGCTGACAATGAGTTGACAGCATAGGAAGGTAATTGAGAGGTGAGGTCTGACAGCTGGGAAGCTCAGCTCACAAGGAACCTCGCTCTTCACGAGGTTATAGAGGCTGTAGAAGCCCCAGGGTCGGCCCCAGTGCTTGGGCCAAACTGAGTCCACAGGCCTTTGGACAGCTCCGGTTTCCAGGTGGGGTGAGGTCCCTGAGGTTCTGAAGACCCACTGTGTGCAGGCTCGGGGTGCACAAAGAAGAGAAGGCAGAGGCCTGCCGAAAGGTGCTCACAGACCCCATATAGACAAGTCAGCCGGGCCACAAGTCATAGAGCCTGAGCTGCTTTCAGGGGTGAAGGGTGTAGGGCAAAGGCAGAGACCCAAGTCTGCCAGGGGAACTGCTTAAGGACAGAGAAATTTCAACTGAGATTTAAGGCTGTATCAGTTAGTGACATCTTTGGCTGAGGTGAGTGGGGACAGTGGTGGGGGAGAAATGGAGAGACCAGATCACGCAGGAACTGTCGTCCCTGTGAGGATATTTGCACTGGGTGCAAGGAGGCACAGCTGTGAGGATTGGGGGTTTGGGCCCCGATGCTGTGCAGAAATTAAGCCGGTGAGCCCTGAGGAGGGTCTCCCTGTAGACGGTACAGGCAGGGAAGGCGGCTCTGAGAAGGTGATATTTCAGCTAAGCCTTGTGTGGACCATTTCTACCTTCTGTCAATTTGATGCTTTGCTTTTGCAAGACGCACCCTGTTCTGAGTTACTTCAACTTGGCCCCCCATCCCCGCCTGTCAGTCCCTCTCCCCACACAGAGGAGTCCTTCCAGGGCCCATGTTTTGTGTGTGTGTGTGGTTTTTTTTTTTTTGGGTAGGGTGGAGTGCTGCATCCTATGGGTTGTAGGATCTTAGTTACCAGACTAGAGATCGAACCCAGGCCCCTGGCAGAGAAAATGCCCAGTCCTAACCCCTGCATACCAAGGGATTCCCACAGGGCCCACTATTCAAATACAATCCAACCTCCTCTTTACCTGGACTCATACTCCACACCACTGTCTACCTGCCCTGCTCCCCAGCATCAGGTTCCAGGACACTCAGGGCCCCCTCACCCCCAAGCCCAGGAAGTTGCTCAGCCCGGATGAAGTTTCCCTCCGTCCACAGCTCCGGCTCCTCTGCCTCCTGCTCTCCCCATGCTCCCTGCGTGGTGAAGCCCCTCTTCCAGGACTGTGAGGAGAAACTTTACTTCAATGGCGGTTGTTCCCTGATTGGTTAGCCTTACCAACCCTCAAAGTCTCCACTAAACACTCTGTGTTAAGCCAGCCTACAGGACACTGTGCAGACAGAGTAAGCAAATGAAGAGCAAGTGAACCGTACACCTTCTCACAAAGTCATCAGGCGGTGACGCCTCAACACGTGTTGGAATTCCTCTCCCATGAAATCACAGGCTCCCTCACCCGCTGGCCCAAGGCTGGGTGGGAGGGCCTCAGGGAGAAGGCTGGCATCCACCTCTCACCTCACTCTCCTCTTCACGACCACGACTCTACTATTGCCTGAATCCCCTCACTCATTGTCTCTTATAGCTGGTTGCCTGTGATTGAGGCCCACTGCTGTGCTGTCCAGTGGCTGAGCAGGACCACTAACAGGCACGCATTGGCAGCTGCTGGCCAGTGGGCAGGGCCAGTGAAGCATCCACCAATGGCTGAGCAGAACTCACTGCCTGGTGCCAGGGTGAGCCCTAATGACGCACAGCAACGGCTGCACGCTGTGGAATGCACCCACTGGGCTCTGTTACACTCTCAGACATCCTCCCCAGGGAAGACCAGGAAATTCTCATACTGCACCACTGAGGAGATCCGAAAGGGTGGGAAACCAATCCTCTTTATCTGTGGCAAAAATGAAAAAAAAATCAGTGTGGCCTGTAGGCCACTGGACATAATAGGGATATAGTAGACTAATTGGTTGTTTGAGAAAACCCACTAGGAGCTGAAGACTGGAGGGAATTTCTGTGGCGGCGGCCTTCCCAGCCTGAATCTGAGGCTTGATGGCCCTTCGAGCCTGGCACCAGCCGCATGCTCCACTGTGGCAGGGGTCACTTTACCACACCTTTCCAAGGGCAGCTGCACCTAGCCCACCAGACCAGCCCACTCCTGCCTGCACCCAGCCACGGCACAGGCAGGCAGGTGGGAGCGCCAGCTGAGGCACCAGCTCTGGGGCCAACGCAGCCCTCACAGGCTGGCTGGTGCAGCCAGTGGCAGGCTGAGCCGTGGGGCCTGCCGCCACAGACAGTGACCACAGCTGACAGGCGCGTCAGTGGCCTCCCCATGGCCATCGTGGCCTCTGCCACACGCATACTCCTCCCACCAGGGCTGGAGGATATCGCTGCTGGGGCAGCCGGCTACTTCTTCAGACCTGGCACTTTCTGGAGTCATTCACACCCTTGTGCTCAGGGTACAGTGGCAGGGAGGTAGGCACCAGGTATAGAAACCTCGCTTAGCCACTGGCTAACGGGTCATGTGCAGTGGGTCCATCCCCCAAGCACATGACCAGTTAGTAAACAACTGTCACCCAGCAACCAATAGTGGTCCTGCTCAACCATTGGTTGGTGCCACAGTGGCCCCTCCCCTTTTCCCTTTTGTATATAAAAGGACCCCAAATTGGGACTCAGAGAAGATGGCTCTTTTGAGATGCTAGTCTTTATCTTCTTGGTTTACTAACATTCCAATTCAAGTCATTATTCCTTGTTCCAACTGCTAGTCTCCCAGCTTATTGACCTGTCCTGCTGCAAGAGGGAACATGGGCTCTGTAAAATTTTAAGGGAATTTGGGAGACTTCTGTAAACTAATGACCACTCAAGAAAAGAATCCAGTAAACGAGCAACAATCTACACTACCTTGAAGGAAGACCAGGTGCATCAAGCACCAAACACACTCAAGCCACAAACCCTGACAATTACACAGAAGCAATTGAAATGGGGGTCTAATCATGTGATGAGAAGTCAGAGAGTTAATAGTCCTTGAAGAGGAGCACTTCTGCATGTAGCCAAGAGAGAAACTAAGTGAAAGGGGACATTATACTGAAACTTGAGCTGAATTACCATATTTTAGTAAGTGTCACCACCCTTTAGCTAATAATTGTTGTTGTTCAGTCACTAAGTCCTGTCCAACCCTTTGCAGCCCCATTAAATGCAGCATGCCAGACTTCCATGTCCTTAACTATCTGCCTGAGTTTGCACAAGCTCATGTCTATTGAGTCAGTGATCCTATCCATCCATCTCATCCTCTGTTGTCTCCTTCTCCTTCTGCCTTCAATATTTCCCAGCATTAGAGTCTTTTTCAATGAGTTGGCCCTTTGGATCAGGTGGCCAAAGTATTGGCTTGAGTGATCATTAGCTTACAGAAGTCTCCCTGCTGCTGCTGCTGCTAAGTCATTTCAGTCGTGTTCAACTCTGTGAGACCCCATAGACGGCAGCCCACCAGGCTCCCCTGTCCCTGGGATTCTCCAGGCAAGAACACTGGAATGGGTTGCCATTTCCTTCTCCAATGCATGAAAGTGAAAAGTGAAAGTGAAATGGCTCAGTTGTGTCCAACTCTTAGTGACCCCATGGACTGTAGCCTACCAGGCTCCTCTGTCCATAGGATTTTCCAGGCAAGAGTACTGGAGTGGGGTGCCATTGTCTTCTCTGACAGAAATATCCCAAATTCCCTTCAAATGTTACAGAGCCCAAGCTGCTTCTTGCTGCAGGACAGGTCAATAAGCTGGGAGACTAGCAGTTGGAACAAGGAATAATGACTTGAATTGGAATGTTAGTAGACCAAGAAGATAAAGACTAGCATCACTTCAGCTTCAGCACCAGTCCTTCCAATAAATATTCGGATTTGATTTCCTTTAGGATTGACTGATTTGATCTCCTTGTCCAAGGGGCTTTCAAGAGTCTTCTCCAGCACCACAGTTAGAAATTATCAGTTCTTCAGCACTCTGTCTTCTTTATGGTCCAGCTCTCACATCCATACATGACTTCAGGAAAAACCATAGCTTTCAGTATACAGACCCGAGTAGTGATGTCTCTCCTTTTTTAATACACTGTCTAGGTTTGTCATAGCTATTCTTCCAAGGAGCAAGCATCTTTTAATTTTGTGGCTGCAGTCACCATTTGCAGTGATTTTGGAGCCCAAGAAAATGAAATCTGACACTGTTTCCACTTTTTCCCCATCTATTTCCCATGAAGTGATGGGACCGGATGTCATGATCTTCGTCTTTAGAAGGCCGCGTTTTAAGCCAGCTTTTTTTTTCACTCTCCTCTTTCGCCTTCATCAAGAGGGTTTATAGTTCCTTTTCACTTTCTGCCATTAAAGTGGTATCATCTGCACATCTGAGACTGTTGATATTTCTCCCAGCAATTTTGATTCCAGATTGTGAGTCATCCAGCCCAGCATTTCCTATGATATGCTCTGCATACAAGTTAAGTAAGCAGGGTGACAATATAGAGCCTTGATGTACTCCTTTTCCAATTTTGAACCCATCAATTGTTCCATATCTGGTTCTAACTTTTGTTTCTCATCCTATATACAGGTTTCTCAGGAGATAGGTAATGTGGTCTGGTATTCTCATCTCTTTAAGAGTATTCCACAGTTTGTTGTGATCTACACAGTCAAAGACTTTAGCGTAGGCAATGAAGCAGAAGTAGACTTTTTGAAATTCCCTTGCTTTTTCTATAATCCAGCACATGCTGGCAATTTGATCTCTGGTTCCTCTGACATTTCTAAACCCAGCTTGTACATCTGGAAGCTTGTACATATCAGTTTACTTACTGCTGAAGCCTAGCTTGAGGGATTTTGATCATAATCTTGCTAGCATGTGAAATGAGTGCAACTGTTCAGTAATTTGAACATTCTTTTGCATTGTCTTTCTTTGGGATTGGAATGAAAACTGACCTTTTCCAGTTCTGTGGCCACTACTGAGTTTTCCAAGTTTGCTGGCATATTGAGTGCAGCACTTTAAATCGTCCTCTTTTGTTCTTAAATTTTTATTTATGTACTCATTTTTGGCTGTCCTGAGTGTTGCTGTGAGGGCTTTCCCCTAGTTGTGGGGAAAGTGAAAGTCGCGCACTGCCCTCTGGCTGCGGTGCTTCTCATCGCCACGGCTTTTTCTTGCTGCACAACATGGGCCCCAGGTCTCAGGCGTTAGTAGCTGCAGCACACGGGCTCGGCGGTTGTGGTTCTCTGGCTCCAGAGCACAGGCTCAATAGTTGTGCCGCCTGGGCATGCAGCATCTTCCCAGATCAGGGATTGAGGCTGTGTTTCTTTCATTGGCAAGCAGATTCTTTACCGCTGAGCCTCTAGGGAAGCTCCTGAAAGCATCATCTTTCAGGATTTGAAATATCTCAGCTGAAATTCCATAACCTCCACTACCTCAGTTTGTAGTAATGCATCCTAAGGCCCACTTGACCTCACCCTCCAGGATGTCTGGCTCTAGGTGAGTGACCACACCATTGTGGTTATTTGGGTCATTAAGAGCTTTTCTGTACAGCTTTTCTGTGTATTCTTGCCACCTTTTCTTAATCTCTTCTGATTCTGTTAGGTCCTTGAATTTTTTTGTCCTTTATTGTGCCTGTCTTTGCATGAACTATGCCCTTGGTATCTCCAATTTTCTTAGAGAGATCTCTAGTGTTTCCAATTCTATTGTTTTCTTCTATTTAATTGCCTTGTTCACTTAAGAAACGTTTCTTATCTCTCCTTGCTATTCTCTGGAACACTGCATTCAGTTGGGTATATCTTTCTCCTTTGCCTTTCACTTCTTTTCTTTTCTCAGCTGTTTGTATGGCCTCCTCAGACAACCACTTTGCCTTCTTGCATTTCTTTTTCTTGGGACTGGTTCTACTTGTCACTTCCTGTATAATGTTATGAACTCCTGTCCGTAGTTCTTCAGGCACTATCTACCAGATCTTGTTCCTTGAATCTATTCATCACCTCCACTGTAAAATCATAAGGGATTTGGTTTAGGTTATACTTGCGTGGCCTAGTGGTTTTCCCTACTGTTTTCAACTTAAGCTTGAATTTTGCAATAAAGAGCTGATGATCTGAGCCACAGTCAGTTCTGGGTCTTCTTTTTGCTGATTGTATAGAGATTCTCTGTCTTCAGCTGCAAAGAATATAATCAAGATGATTTCAGTGTTGACCATCTGGCGATGTGTACGTGCAGAGTCGTCTCTTGTGTTGTCAGAAGAGGGTGTTTGCTCTGACCAGTGTGTTCTTTTGGCAAAACTCTCTTAGCCTTTGCCACGCTTCATTTTGTACTCCAAGGCCAAACTTACCTGTCACTCCAGGTATCTCTTGACTTTCAGCTTTTACATTCCAGTCCCCTATGATGAAAAGAACATCGTTTTTCAGTGTTAGTTCCAAGAGGTCTTGTAGCTTTTCACAGAACCATTCAATTTCAGCTTTTTCAGAAATAGTGGTTGGGGCACAGACTTGGATTACTGTGATGTTGAATGGTGTGCCTCAGAAATGAACTGAGACCATTCTGTCATTTTTGAGACAGCACCCAAGTACTGTATTTCAGTCTCTTTTGTTAACTATGAGGGCCAATCCATTTCTTCTAAGGGATTCTTGCACATAGTAGTAGATATAATGGTGAAAGTGAAAGTCGCTCTGTCATGTTCAACTCTTTGCGACCCCATGGACTCTACAGTCCATGGAATTCTCCAGGCCAGAATACTAGAGTGGGTAGCATTTCCCTTCTCCAGGGGATCTTCCTAACCCAGGGATAGAATCCAGGTCTCCCACATTGTAGACAATTTTTTTTTTTTTTTTTTAACCAACTGAGCCACAACAGAAGCTCCAGAATACAGCAGTGGGTAGCCAATATTTTCTCCAGTGGATGGATCTTCCCCACACAGGAATCGAACCAGGGTCTCCTGCATTGCAGGCAGATTCTTCACCAACTGAGCGATCAAGGAAGCCAGATATAATGGTCATCTGAATTAAATTTGCCCATTCTCATCCATTTTAGTTCATATTCCTAAACCATCAGTGTTCACTCTTGCCATCTCCTGTTTGACCTAGTAAAACTTGGATTTCTCTAAGGTAAGAGAAATCCAAGTACAACAGTAGATGCTGAGAGAGGGCATCACAGGGCAGACAGACTGAAAGCACAATCAGGGAAAACTAGCCAATCTAATCACATGGACCACAGCCTTGTCTAATTCAATGAAACTAGGCCATGCTGTGTGGGGCCACTCAAGACAGATGGATCATGGTGGAGAGGCCTGACAAAATGTGATCCACTGGAGAAGGGAGTGGTAAACCACTTCAATATTCTTGCCTTGAGAACCTCACAAACAGTATGAAAAAGTAAAAAGATAGGACACTGAAAGGTGAACTGCCCAGGTCGGTAGGTGCCCAATATGATACTGGAGATCAGTGGAGAAAAAACCTAATAAAGAATGAAGGGATGGTGCCAAAGCAAAAACAACACCCGGTTGTGGATGTGACTGGTGATAGAAGCAAAGTCCGATGCTGCGAAGAGCAATATTGCATAGGAACCTGGAATGTTAGGTCCATGAATCAAGGCAAATTGGAAGTGGTCAAACAGCAAGCAGATGACAAGAGTGAACACTGACATTTTAGGAATCAGCGAACTTCAATGGACTGGAATGAGTGAATTTAACTCAGATGGCCATTTTATCTACTATGGTGGGCAGGAATCTTTTAGAAAAAATGGAGTAGCCATCATAGTCAACAAAAGACTCCGAAATGCAGTACTTGGATGCAATCTGAAAAACGACAGAATGATCTCGGTTTGTTTCCAAGGCAAACCATTCAATATCATGGTAATCCAAGTCTATGCCCTGACCAGTAACGCTGAAGAAGCTGAAGTTGAACAGTTCTATGAAGACCTACAAGACCTTTTAGAACTAACACCCAAAAGATATGTCCTTTTCATTATAGGGGACTGGAATGCAAAAGTAGGAAGTCAAGAAACACCTGGAGTAACAGGCAAATTTGGCCTTGGAGTACAGAATAAAGCAGGGTAAAGGCTAATAGAGATTTGCCAAGAGAATGCACTGGTCATAGCAAACACCTTCTTCCAACAACACAAGAGAAGACTTTACACATGGACATCACCAGATGTCCAAAACCAAAATCAGATTGATTATATTCTTTGCAGCCAAAGATGGAGAAGCTCTATACAGTCAGCAAAAACAAGACCGGTAGCTGACTGTGGCTCAGACTATGAACTCCTTATTACCAAATTCAGACTTAAATTGAAAAAAGTAAGGAAAATCACTAGACCATTCAGGTATGACCTAAATCAAATCCCTTATGATTATACAGTGGAAGTGAGAAACAGATTTAAGGGACTAGATCTGATAGACAGAGCGCCTAATGAACTATGGATGGAGGTTCGTGACATTGTACAGGAGATAAGAGTCAAGACCATGACCAGGAAAAAGAAATGCAAAAAAGCAAGATGGCTGTCTGAGAGGCCTTACAAATAGCTGTGAAAAGAAGAGAAGCCAAAAGCAAAGGAGAAAAGGAAAGATATATCCATTTGAACGCAGAGTTCCAAAGAATAGCAAGGAGAGATAAGAAAGGCCTTCTCAGTGATCAATGCAAAGAAACAGAGGAAAACAATAGAATGGGAAAGACTAGTGATCTCTTCAAGAAAATTAGAGATACCAAGGGAACATTTCATGCAAAGATGGGCTCATAAAGGACAGAAATGGTATGGATCTGACAGAAGCAGAAGATATTAAGAAGAAGTGGCAAGAATACACAGACGAATTTTACGAAAAAGATCTCCAGGACCCAGTTAATCACGATGCTGTGATCAGTCACCTAGAGCCAGACATCCTGGAATGTGAAGTAAAGTGGGCCTTAGAAAGCATCACTACAAACAAAGCTAGTGGAGGTGATGGAATTCTAGTTGAGCTATTTCAAATCCTATAAGATGATGCTATGATAGTGCTGCACTCAATATGTCAGCAAATTTGGAAAACTCAGCAGTTTCCTAAGACTAGAAAAGGTCAGTTTTCATTCCAATCCCAAAGAAAGGTAATGCAAAAGAATGCTCAAACTACCGCACAATTGCACTCATCTCATACGCTAGTAAGGTAATGCTCAAAATTCTCCAAGCCAGGCTTCAGCAATATGTGAACCTTAAACTTCCAGATGTTCATGCTGCTTTTAAGAAAGGCAGAGGAACCAGAGATCAAATTGCCAACATCTGTTGAATCATTGAAAAAGCAAGAGGGTTCCAGAAAAGCATCTATTTGTGTTTTATTGCCTATGCTAAAGCCTTTGACTGTGTGGATCACAATAAACTGGAAAATTCTGAAAGAGATGGGAATACCAGACCACCTGATCTGCCTCTTGAAAAAACCTGTGTACAAGTCAGGAAGCAACAGTTAGAACTGGACATGGAACAAGATGACACCACCTTTATGGCAGAATGTGAAGAAGAACTAAAGAGCCTCTTGATGAGACTGAAACTGGAGAGTGAAAAAGTTGGCTTAAAGCTCAACATTCAGAAAACTAAGATCATGGCATCTGGTCCCATCACTTCATGGCAAATACATGTCAAACAGTGGAAACAGTGAGAGACTTCATTTTTGGGGGGGCTCCAAAATCACTGCAGATGGTGATTGCAGCCATGAAATTAAAAGATACTTACTCTTTGGAAGTAAGGTTATGACTAACCTAGACAGCATATTAAAAAGCAGAGACATGTCTTGCCAACAAAGATCCATCTCATCAAGGCTATGGTTTTCCCAGTAGTTATGTATGAATGTGAGAGTTGGACTATAAAGAAAGCTGGGTGCCAAAGAACTGATGCTTTTGAACTGTGGGGTTGGAGAAGGCTCTTGAGAGCCCCTTGGACTGCAAGGGGATACAACCAGTCCATTCTAAAGGAGATCAGTCCTGGGTGTTCATGGGAAAGTCTGATGTTGAAGCTGAAACTCCAATGCTTTGGCCACCTCATGCAAAGAACTGACTCATCTGAAAAGACCCTGATGCTGGGAAAGATTGAGGGCAGGAGGAGAAGAGGACGACAGAGGATGAGATTTGTGGATGGCATCACCGACTCAACAGACATGAGTTTGGGTGGGCTCTGGGAGTTGGTGTTGGACAGGGAGGCCTGGTGTGCTGAAGCTCATGGGGTCTCAAAGAGTCAGACATGATTGAGTGACTGAACTGAACCTTGATTCATGAACCTACCATTCCAGGTTCCTATGCAATATTGTTCTTTACTGCATCAGACTTCACTTTCACCACCAGATACAATCACAACTGGGCATTGTTTCTGCTTTGGCTCAGCCTCTTCATTCTTCCTGTAGCTATTACTCCGCTCTTCCCCAGGAGTATATTGGACACCTACCAAGCTGGGGGGTAATCTTTCAGTTATATCTTTTTGCCATTTCATGCTGTTCTCAAGGCAAGAATACTGAAGTGGTTTGCCATCCCCTTCTCCAGTGGACCATGTTTTATCAAGTCCTAACTAGCAGATCCAACCAGGCCGTCCTAAAGGAGATCAGTCCTGGGTGTTCATTGGAAGGACTGATGTTGAAGCTGAAACTCTAATACTTTGGCCACCTCATGCTAGGAGTTAATTCATTGGAAAAGACCCTGATGCTGAGAGGGATTGGAGGCAGGAGGAGAAGGGGACAACTGAGGATGAGATGGTTGGATGGTATCACCGACTTGATGGACATGCTGCTGCTGCTGCTGCTGCTGCGTCGCTTCAGTCGTGTCCGACTCTGTGCGACCCCATAGACAGCCCACCAGGCTCCCACATCCTTGGGATTCTCCAGGCAAGAACACTCGAATGGGTTGCCATTTCCTTCTCCAATGCTTGAAAGTGAGAAGTGAAAGTGAAGTCACTCAGTCATGTCTGACTCTTAGCGACCCCATGGACTGCAGCCCACCAGGTTCCTCCGTCCATGGGATTTTCAAGGCAAGAGTACTGGAGTAGGGTGCCATTGCCTTCTCTGTGATGGACATGAGTTAGAGTGAACTCTGGGAGTTGGTGATGCACAGGGAGGCCTGGCATGCTGAAGCTCATAGGGTCACAAAGAGTCAGAAACGACTGAGCGACTGAACTGAACTGAAGGGCAACTGTTGGTCAGTGCAATCAGAACATGAAAGTCATGTGGCCTCTGGCATCCCCTGATTAAGCCCAGTCTCCTGCAGGAAGGCAGAATTGTTGTACAGGTGGGTCTATTTCAGAAAAGCCTGGATTCTTCAACAAGGCTTCCGTGCCAAAGTTAGAATCCTAATAGGCAGCGAAATCCCTAAAATTGGATAGGAATACCTCGGTAGATATAGTTGAGGATCTCAAATTCCCCAACCCCTCTGAACCTGACGGGCCCATGATCAAGCACTCACCCTTACTGGAGATGGATGGTCTGAATTGACTAAAGGAGAGTTAAGTTGCTGTAAGAGCCAGGAAAGTAAGCATGGGATTGTGTTCAGAGAGCGATGAACCAAGGACAGGAACAGAACACTGCACTGGATATCATGAAAACACCACAAGGCAACCAATTTCTTATATTTTTAGCTATTTCTCTTTTTTTTAATATGATGGTTCTTTTTTTTTTCCTTCTGTTCATTCATTTATTCATTCAACAAACATCTGAGTACCTGCTATTTTCCAGGGACTAGACAAAACAAAATCCTTGCTCTCATGGGGCTTACACTTTAGTGGGAGAGACAGAATGCACAGGTCAGCATAGATGTGCCAGGCGTTTATATGTGTTATGCTCAAAATAAAGCAGAAGAATAAAACCAGGAGAAGGTGCACAACTGTAGAAAGGGTGGCCAGGGAAGGCAGGTGCCAGGAGCAGGTGCAGAGGCCACAGTGGAGCGAGGAGTGAGCCATGTGGACGTCTGGACTCCCCGTCTCCCCACTGTGCTCATAGCACCCCCAGGCCAGTGATCCTGCCCGGGTTTCCAAGTCTGCTTGCCTTCTCTCTTGGACTTCACTCTTGAAGATCCCCTCCTCCTACCCTCCCCTTCCTTCAGCTGAAACTGAACCCTCCTGTGTCTGGCTCCAACATCATCCCTTCCGAGAAGTCCTCTTCATTCCCCAAGCCAGCCCTGATCCCAGCACTTCACTTTCCTCTAGTCCACAAGACTGCGAGCTTATGGAGGCCACGCACAGGTCTTTAACTTTGTTTCTGCAGCGCCTTGCACACAAGAACAAGACAACCTCTGTCTTGGCACTTACAGACTGGCCTCCACACTTGCCCTCTCCAGATGACACCAAGTTGCTAAAAGGCAGGAATTGCCTTACTCAGCTTCTGGTTCATCCAATTGGTGCAGCACCGAGTCTGGTGCACAGATGTTTGCCAAGGAGGGCGGCATGTGTGCAAGTTATCAAAGAGATCTGGAGTGTTACAGGCAGGGAAATTTCTTATTAGCACATGCAAATGAAAATACTCTCCATGGTCTGTGGTGAGGCTGGCAGCTGTCTACCCAAATCCATTCCCAGCCTCCCTTGCAGTCAGGGCGGCCACAGGATGTGAGCTGTAGGGATGTGAGCTCTAGGGCCTGGGTTTAAGGGCAGCAGGTCTGCCTCCTCCACCTCCTCTTTTCCCTTGCCCTGGTTGGAATCCAAGCTTCAACCACGTGGACAATGATGTCCTGTGATACAGCAACACCTCTAAAGGAACTGGATCCCTGAACGGCACAAGCAGCAGAGGCGCCCTCTCACGTGGTCTGTTCACATCAGGGAGAATCGGGGCCACTTCACAGGGTGAGCCGAGCACCGGTGGGACCTAAGTGTTCATCATCGTCTACACCTTTCTCAGTTCCATAATGATTGCTCATGCCAGGTGCTGGGTTCAAGTGCTGGTGGGGAACAGTGAAGACGGAGGCCCCAAGGAGAGGGGGCGCAGACCAGGCGAAGGAAGGAGCTTGGGCTCTGGAGTCAGCAGAAGGGGATTCACACTCTGACCCCACTCATGAATTGGCTGTGTGACTCTCAAGTCTGCTCGCTTGCCGGGGTGTGCTGGGGCGGTCGGCCTTTCCCGGCGCTGTCTCCCCACGCAGTTGCCCATGCTGGCTCTTCAGCCGGGCCCCATGCACCGGAGGCGGCGGGCTGATCGGCTGCTCCGCGACGTCCCGGCTCAACGGCTCCTGCTGCCCGGCATCGGGCGCTCACCAATCTCTCCGCGGGCGCGCTTTACCCCTGCACCGGCTTCGCCACAAACTTTGCGGGCGGGGGGAGAGAGGGAGGTGGCCGACTCTCCAGCACGGTCCCAGGTGGCCGGGCCAGGGGTCCCGCGACTGTGCCCTGGCGGAGACCAGCTCCGCTGGAAGGGCGGAGAGAGGGGGCGGGCACCGCCGCAGCTACTCCCGGCTAGCTCGGGGCTCGCAACCGGGGCCGGCTCCCCGCGCCTGTCACTCACCTGCCTAACCCCGCCCCAGCCCAGCCCCGCTGCCTACCGCCGGCTCGCGGCCCAATTCTCTTTTTTTAATTTAAATTTATTTATTTTAATTGGAGGCTAATAACTTTTACCAATATTTTATTGGTTTTGCCATACATCAACATGAATCCGCCACGGGTGTACACGTGTTCTCTTTTTAACAGGAAGCAGTTTTTGCTCAGTGTTAAGGCAGGAAACTCATACCCTTTCTCTCCTCACGCCTGCATCTTCACTGTCATGCGGGCTTTCGAGTTTCAGTTTAAGTAATCCTTGATGAGTTCCCCCTCCTTATACCACCCATCCCAGCCCAAACCCTGAGACGTGCTATGATGCTTCAGCATCTTCAGTGAAATATTACTCAGTGTATAAACCCAGCTCCTTCATTCTCCCAGCCCTGTGAAAGGCTCTCCAGGCATTACTTCTGGGGAGAACAGCTGGTAAGTCATCACGTGCACTGGCCCTTACTGCGAAATCAAAACACGTGGAACAATACCTGAATGTGTCTTGAACACTTAGTAAAAGCAGTTTACCCGCTGGGGCAGTTCTAACACCCACATTCGCATGCAGCCCTTAGTGTGACCACGCTCTAACCACAGTGATGGAAGCGCGCTGAGCCAAGATCATCTTCACTCACCGACTGGAAGGCCAAGAGGCAGGGGAAGGTGCACGCAAAGCGTTCAAGCAGTGTCCTTGGTATCAGGTTTGTCAGGAGAACCTCCCTGGCTGCAGCCGTGGACCCAGCCCGCCTCGCGGGTTCGCATAGGGCGGGTGCCGGGAGGTGATAGGATGAGACTGAGGGACAAGACCTAATATCCAGGCTGGAGGGGCAGAAGGGTGGCTCTGTGCATGAGCAGAGTGGGCACCGTGCATCTCCGGATCCCTGCGCACCACCTGTAAGTCCTCACCCGCGAGGACTAGGGGTGGGTGGTGACTTTCCAGCATGTTCCAGGGCAGCGCAAAGCCTGCTAGGGGCGGAGAGGCACAGACTGGGGCGGGCCCTCGGGAACACGTGCAGCTGCACCAGGCGGCTGTGGGGCCAGAGTAGGCGGGGCCTTGCACTGGCGCTGGTTCACTTTCTGGATTTTTCAGAGGCAAGAGGGGTAGTGCCCAGGGCCCCGGGAGCAGAGAGGGACTGGAGGCCACTGAGAGTGAAGGCTGGAAAGCTTCCAGAACTTCTTGCAATCTGAGAAGAGTCGAGGGCGTTTGATGAGGAGCTACGTGTGGGTGGGAGGAGAAGGAGGGTTGAGGGGGCACCTGATTCCCTGAGTGATTAGCCGAGGGCTGAGAAAACAGGCCAGCATCCTGGTCCAGCCCTGTAACGCAGAGGGAGAGAAATTTGCCTAGAGTCACATGGCTGCTGATTTAGAGCCAGAGGTTCAGAGTTGGGCGTCTATCTTCGGAGCCAGCAGAGTGAACCACTGGACTTGGATGTGGTCAGGGAAATTAACAACACGGAAAGAAAAGGTGGTCATGACTCACACGTACAATCCCCGACGTACAATCCCCAGCTTAAAGAAGGTTACAGTAACTTTTTCAATCCAGTGAAGAATTAAAGGCCCCAAACAGGTTTCCCAGGGAAGCAAAATTTGCCTCAATACTGTATTATCAAAGCCTGCCCTCTGAATTTCAGACACCCTAGACACCAGGATCACAAGAATCAACTGACTCGTTAAATTCTTATCTAGTATCTATAGAATATATACAGTCTGCTGCTGCAAAGTTGTGTCAGTTGTGTCCAACTCCGTGTGACCCCATAAATGGCAGCCCACCAGGCTACTCTGTCCCTGGGATTCTCCAGGCAAGAACACTGGAGTGGATTGCCATTTCCTTCTCCAATGCATGAAAATGAAAAGTGAAAGTGAAGTTGCTCAGTCGTGTCTGACCCTATTCGTGACCACATGGACTGTAGTCTACCAGGCCCCTCCGTCCATGGGATTGTCCAGGCAAGAGTACTGGAGTGGGTTGCCATGTCCTTCTCCAGAATATACACTAAATAAACATATAATTGTATATTCTGTATTTATGTGTGTATACATGGGTTCTGTGTTTATGAATATTATTACACATGTATGTATTCTGTGTTTCTACATTGCTGGAGAAGTCTGAATAGTACAATGCCAGATACTTTTGTTCTTTCCAGTTACGTTTAAGAATTACCATTGTTGGGGGCGGTCCTAAGATGGTGGAGGAATAGGACGGGGAGACCACTTTCTCCCCCACAAATTCATCAAAAAACATTTAAACACTGAATACATTCCACAAAACAACTTCTGAATGCTAGCAGAGGTCATCAGGCACCCAGAAAAGCAGCCCATTCTTCAAAATGAGGTAGGAAGAAATATAAAGACAAAAAAAGAGACAAAAGAGGTAGGGAGGGAGCTCCCTCCCAGGAAGAGAGACTTAAAAAGAGAGGTTTCCAAACACCAGGAAACACTCTCACTGCCGAGTCTGTGGTGAGCCTTGGAACCACAGAGGGCAACATTACTGGGAGGAAAAATAAATAAATAATTAAAGCCCACTGATTACGTGCCCAGTGGTAACTCCCCCAGCGGACAAGCAGCACAGATGCCTGCACCCGCCACTCTCAAGTAGGGGCTGGGCAGGGAGGTGTGGGCTGCATTGCTTAGAGTAAGGACCAAGCCTGAGCCCCGAGGGCAATCTGAGGGAACTAACTTGGGCTAGCAAACCAGACTGTGGGATAGCTACCACGCAAAAAGCCCTGACCTAAAATACTGTCAGGTCCACTCACAGAACAAAGGACTGAACAGAGACAGCCGGCTGCAGACCATCCCCCCCTCCAGTCACAGGCAGCCAGAGCTGGAAGGGGACAATCACAGCCCCAGAGAGGCAGTATCTACCAAACTGCAAGCAGGCTTCTTTGCTAACTAAGATTTCTTGGGGTTCTGGACAGTCAATATCTGCCTGAGAAGGCACACCAGTTGTACACCCAGAAAACCAAGCAACAGGGACAGGAGAGGTGATAAGTCACAATGACTGTGCTTGCCAAACACCTCATCACCAGAGCTGCTTGGATCTGGGAAGGGCACAAAATGCAGGCCGAACCGAGTCTGCACCTCTGAGGACTACCCGAGTGCCTGAACCTGAGTGGCTTAGACATGGGAGGTGCATGCAGCCCAGGGCTGGCCTTGGATTGTTCCCAGCAGAGCAACCTAGAGCCTGAGCAGTGTAGGCAGGGAGGGCACATGTGCCGTGAGCAGGGGCAGGCCCACTGTGGCTGAGACACTGTGAGCACAGGGTTATTTGTTTGCAGCGTCCCTCCCTCCCCACAGCGTGACTGAACAAGTGAGCCTAAAAGAGTGTCCACCACCGCCCCTGTGTCAGGGTAGAAATCAGACACTGAAGAGACCAGTAAGCAGAAGAAGCTAAAACAGAGTGAACCGTCTTGAAAGTGACAGGTGCAATAGATTAAAACCCTGTAGTTAGTACCAACTACATAGGAAGGGGCCTATAGATCTTGAGAAATATAAGCTGGACCAAGGAACTAGCTGAAAATGAACTGACCCCACAGTGCCCACAACAACACCAGAGGAAGTCCTAGATATATTTTTACTTTTTTTACTATAATTTTTTTAATTAAAAAAAAATTTAAGCCCTCTATTACTCCTTTAATTTTCATTTTTATAACCTACTATTACTTTGTTAAAAAAGACCCTATTTTTAAAGCAAACTTCATATATATATATATATTATAATTATTGTGACTTTTTTCCCCTTTTTTCTTGTCTTTAAAATTGTATTTTTGAAAATCCAACCTCTACTCTAGATTTTTAATTTTTGCTTTTTGGTATTTGTTATCAATTTGGTACATTTAAGAACCCAATCTTTAGTACCCATTTTTACTTGGGAGCGAGATTACTCGCTTGACTGCTCTCTTCCCCTTTGGGCTCTCCTTTTTCTCCACCAGGTCACCTCTATCTCCTCCCTTCCCCTTCTTTTCTCTTCCCAACTCTGAATCTCTCTGTGTGTTCCAGACGGTGGAGAACACTTAGGTAACTGATTACTGGCTGGATCTGTCTCTCTCCTTTTGATTCCCCCTTTTATGCTCCTGGCCACGACTGTCTCCTTCCTCCCTCTTCTCTTCTCTGTATAACTCCATGAACATCTCTGAGTGGTCCAGACTGTGGAACGCACATAAGGAAGTGATTACTGGCTAGCTTTCTCCCTCCTCTTTTGATTCCACATCATCTCATTTGGGTCACCCTAACTCCCTCCTCCCTTTTCTCTTCTCCATGTAACTGTGGGAACCTCTCTGGGTGTCCTTCACTGTGGACAAACTTTTCATCTTTAACCTAGATGTTTTATCAACAGTGCTGTATAGATGGAGAAGTCTTGAGACTATTGTAAAAGTAAGACTAAAAACCAGAAGTAGGAGGCTTAAGTCCAAATCCTGAGAACACCAAAGAACTCCTGACCCCAGGGAACACTAATCGACAGGAGCTCATCAAATGCCTCCATACCTACACTGAAACCAAGCACCACCCTAGGGTCAACAAGTTCCAGAGCAAGACATACCATGCAACTTCTCCAGCAACACAGGAACACAGCACTGAGCTTCAATATACAGGCTGCCCAAAGTCACTGCAAACCCACTGACATCTCGTAACTCATTACTGGATAATTCATTGCACTCCAGAGAGAAGAAATCCAGCTCCACCCACCAGGACAACAACACAAGCTTCCCTAACCAGGGGACCTTGACAAGCCACCTGTACACACCCACCCACAGAGAAGAAACACCACAATAAAGAAAACACAAACTGCCAGAATACAGAAAGGCCACCCCAAACACAGCAATATAAACAGGATGAAGAGACAGAGGAATACCCAGCAGGTAAAGGAACAAGAACATCAGGGAGTTCACGGTACACGTATTGCTGAAGACTGGCTTGGAGAATTTTGAGCACTACTTTACTAGAGTGTGAGATGAGTGCAATTGTGTGGTACTTTGAGCATTCTTTGGCATTGCCTTTCTTTGGGATTGGAATGATAATTGACCTTTTCCAGTCCTGTGGCCACTGCTGAGTTTTCCAAATTTGCTGACATATTGAGTGCAGCACTTTCACAGCATCATATTTCAGGATTTGAAACAGCTCAACTGGAATTCCATCATTTCCACTAGCTTTGTTCGTAGTGATGCTTTCTAAGGCCCACTTGACTTCACATTCCAGGATGTCTGGCTCTAGATGAGTGATCACATCATCATGATTATCTGGGTCGTGAAGATCTTTTTTCTACACTTCTTCTGTGTATTCTTACCACCTCTTCTTAATATCTTCTGCTTCTGTTAGGTCCAGACCATTTCTGTCCTTTATCGAGCCCATCTTTGCATGAAGTGTTCCCTTGGTATCTCTAATTTTCTTGAAGAGATCTCTAGTCTTTCCCATTCTGTTCTTTTCCTCTATTTCTATGCATTGATTGCTGAAAAAGGCTTTCTTATCTCTTCTTGCTATTCTTTGGAACTCTGCATTTAGATGCTTATATCTTTCCTTTTCTCCTTTGCTTTTCACCTCTCTCCTTTTCACAGCTATTTGCAAGGCCTCCCCAGACAGCCATTTTGCTTTTTTGCATTTCTTTTCCATGGGGATGGTCTTGATCGCTGTCTCCCATACGATGTCACGAACCTCCGTCCATAGTTCATCAGGCACTCTATCTATCAGATCTAGGCCCTTAAATCTATTTCTCACTTCCACTGTATAATCATAAGGGATTTGATTTAGGTCATACCTGAATGGTCTAGTGGTTTTCCCTACTTTCTTCAATTTAAGTCTGAATTTGGTAATAAGGAGTTCATGATCTGAGCCACAGTCAGATCCTGGTCTTCTTTTTCCTGACTGTATAGAGCTTCTCCATCCTTGGCTGCAAAAAATATAATCCATCTGATTTTGGTGTTGACCATCTGGTGATGTCCATGTGTAGAGTCTTGTCTTGTGTTGTTGGAAAAGGGTGATTGCTATGACCAGTGCATTTTCTTGGCAA